>CATIWR010043816.1:0-10542 GCA_949677035.1 Omphalea diandra
AAAGATTTGATGAGTTATGATTTGCAACATCTCTTTGGTGAAGTTTGGGTATAAATACACCACCAAACAGCCATGAATAAGGTTGCTAAGGAATTTATTACAAGTGGTTAAAGCTCTGAATCTTTGCTACTCATTTCCTTCATTTTCTTTATGAAATTGTAATTGTTAGGTGTGAACATTAAACACCAAGTTGTAAGGTTGTAGTGTTAGCCTGCTAAAACACTCTAAGAAAGGTTTAAGTGTGAGCCTAATGAAACACTTGACTGAAGTTGTGTGTTAGCCTAAAAACACATTATTGTAAGGTTGTGTGTGAGCCATCAAAACACAAGTTGTATAAGTTGGGTGTGAGCTTGAAAACACCTTGAGATAGTAAAATACCCAATTGGTTAAGTGGGGAGTGGACGTAGGGTCAATTATACCTGAACCATTATAAATCAATTGTCTCCATTCTACTCTTTCTTCTTCCCTTTTCTTTGTTTTATTGAAATTTTATACACCAATTCAATCCCCCTCCTTGGTGCCTAGGGACAACACATGACAAAACCATGGTATCACTTGCAACTTGTTAAAGCTAGCATCCTCATCTTCAAATTCAAAGCAGATGATCTCGAGTTCTCTTTAATGTCCAGCACTTGCTAAATCCAAGGGAATACTCTAACACATGCACAAGCATAGATCTTAGGTTTCTACGTGGGTGTTAAAGCCTTATAGTAGCTATCTATTTTTCGTCTTTTTCTCTTCTCTTTTTTTCCTCTTTACTTTTTTTTTTTTACTTTCTCACTTTTTATGGCCTAACTTTTGCTAAGTCACCCTTTTGAGTTTTCAACTTAATGGGCTGCTCTAACTTTTACTCTACATTGATTGGTTTTCAACCTAGCAAGCTTTCATCTTCTTCTTCTTTTTCTTCTTTTTGTCGACTTTAACTATCGCCTGAGCCGTCCTTTTAGGTTTTCAACTTAGCAAGCTTCTTCACTTTCCTTTTTTTATTATTTTTTTGGAAGGGTACTTTGATCATTCTCATGCATGCTGATGCTATAATTTCATGCTCTTATTTATTTAATGCAAATGCAATTATGGCACATCTAGTGGCAAAATACAATGATTGTTTTTGGCTATCCTTTTAAAGTTTTCTAACTAAGCATTCTTCAACTTTCTTTTTATTTTTCCTTTTTACTTAGATAACCCTTTTCAAGTTTTCCAGCTAAAAGGATTTTATTTATTTTTCTTTTTTACTTTATTATTTTTATTTTTTTCATACCATAAGGGATTTAACTACTAATGAAGAAATAGGTTATTGCCTCTCCACCATTGTTCTAAGATGCCTTTTCCCCCTTTTAGGTATTTTTCAATTAGCCCCTGGGTGATTCTTCTCTTTGATTACTTCTTAGGCTCTTAAATTTTTAAAGTGTTATGATTTGGTTGGAGCAACTCCATCTTGTTTCATGTGCATTACTGTTGAACCCTTCTCTAGCTTTCTTACTTGCATGAGTCATCTTTTTTAGGTATGCTCTTCCTCACATCCCTCTCTTTTCACATCATGTTTCCTCTTAATCTTCAATCTCATCCCTTTCAGTTGACACTCCTTTCCTCCTACATCTTTGCCCCCCTAAATTACTTTTTTCACTCTCTCTTTTATATTTATCCTTTTCACTTTATGTCTTTCATCATCAAATCTTCTATTGACTTTCTTTTTCACATTTTCTTTTCTCTTAGATTCTCTCTTATTCCTTTCCCTATGATTTCACTCATAATAGAGACATAAAATTGTTAAGGAAATAGTTCTTAGAACCTAGACATTGAGATGGCAGTCATGAATGCCTCCTTCACTTTATACCCCTTATGATGTTTATATTTTCTTTCCCTTTTTTTCCTATCTTTCTTTTTTCTCTCTCATTCTCTCTCCCTCATACCAAACTTCTATTATGCCACCAAACATATAGACAACCACACTTGGATTAAACAAGAAAGAACATGAAATCAAAAGCATCAACATTTATTTAAAATAACCAACCTATATGGATGTTTATAGCTAATATAAGACATGTTAAGCTAAAAAAGCAAAATAATACTCCAAATTGTACCTCTTACTAAGCTATCGTGGTTCCTTTTCTAGGTTTGACAGGCTTTTACTTTTAAAATGATCTTGGCTAGTGTTCTTCAAGCATCAACACTGACTAGTGCAATGTCCCACTACCTAATAAGGGATAAAGGTAAAGAATACCTAAGTGGCTTTGGTTTCATATATGGTACAAACCCTTTTTGCTTCAACTTTTTCTATACTTGGGATAAAATCTTATCAAGTCATGATTACATCTTATGTTTCATTCCCTCTCATATGTCGATTGGACCTTTTTCACTAAATCTTCTTCCTCCTATATATTAATTGGCTTCCCAAAATTAATGTCTTCTTTTAGTACCTCCCAAACTATCATGGTCATACATTCATCCTATGAAGGTTTTATTCCACTATGTGCAGGTACCAATAATACTTCCTCCTTGAAATCGTCAAAAGCCTTAGTTGAAAGTTGGCTTGAAGAAATAAATACTTATTCAGGTTCTTGATTTAGGTGGCCATTAAGGGTTATGAGGTTGAGTATCACCACTAAATCTATAAAGTCCAAGATCTTATGACAAAGCCTTTTCGCCATTAAGAACTTATAACAAGGTTGCGTAATGCTAAGATTCTGAACTAGGTTGTAACGAGGTTGAGTATCACCACTTTTCCAACTTTGTTAGTTTTGTACACTATGACTTTCTTCCTATATTAGTTAAGCATTTTTGGTACTAAACCATCCATCAAGATCTATCTAAACATCCCTCTTATATTCTTATCCATGTTCTGATGTACTACTAGTTCCACTTTAACATTTGTCATGTCCTCAATCCTTCCCTCAATTCCTAAATTCTTTTATCTTGACTAAGTTATGTAGTACCTATGAATTGCCTTATTTCCTTTATGAGTTCTAAGAATTCAAGGAAATACATTATATAATAATGCTATAATGTCAAATAAAAATGAATGTATGCATGAATGACATTGATACATAAGAAAAAAGCAAACACATTGCTTTTCAACTTTCTTTCTCACACATATGTACTTATAAAGGCTCTTCTTAAGATAGATGGTCAATTCAAATACCAATATGGGGTATTGAACTTAGACAACTCTCAGACCAACCAAAGTAAATAGTGAGTATAAAAATGATGGAGCATGGTCATACCTGAAGTGCACATCTCGTATTTAGAATGTATGAGAAAGATTTGTAAAGAAAGTGGGCATGTTTTAAAGATTGATTATGGAAGTTCAAAAGTTATACTACTAGAGGAGTTATGAAACCCACAATGTATCACAAAAAATATTGATTTTTATATATTTGGTTCTTATCAATCCATTTATATGAATTAACCCCATTTTTCAAATAAAAAATCCATTATTTTAGGCTTCAATTGGGTCCTTTTTAAAGTGGTGTAAAATTTTTCAACTAAGATATGACAATAATTCCATAGCTCCTAATCTCAAACCACTGCTTAATTAAAATTCAAACATTTAGGGTCCTATTCCATGCTTCTAAGATTCCTACATAGGCTAAACAGGCTAGATTGTTGTAATAGATGGCTCCTACAAATATTTATTGCATACCCTTTATTTGACATACCTAAAGGTACTTGGCTCATAAGTGATGGACCCTCCACACAATCTCTTAAGCTTGAATGGAGCTTAAGTCTCAAGTTTGGAGAACCCATTAACTGGATATAAGGTTGACCTAATGCACATGGTATGCATATTCTACTGAATGCAAAGAAAACTTTATTAATAACAGTAAAATATAAATATAAATAAGAGATTCATAAAGTAACTCGATTAATCCCTAATGAATTCACCATTGTGAGCACCTTGATTTTCATAGCTACATTCAAACAAGTAAATTTTTGCTTATCACTCTTAACATTTTTATTAATCGTCAAGGGGTTGAGAGGATGAGGGATCATACATTGGTACAACCTCGATTAATGGCATGTGGGAGGATCAACAAGGAATCCGAGGCTAAGCTTCTTGAATGGTAGAGCTTATCATAAGCATCAACTGGTCAATAAAGGACCTTAAGGGATAATATTTTGATAGTACCTTGGATACTGGACAGGAGTCACTAACCAACTTTAGTAGGGATAAAATTTTGAATGAGGTTTTTAAAGAAACAACTGTTAAAGAACTTTTAAGGCTAGCATTAGATGCTTCCGAACATGAAACTAGTTTCTCAATATTTCTAAAATCTTTCATAAGCTTTAAATATTTTTCTTTATAAAATTTCATTTTGAAAAATATTTTTCACACTTTAAGGCCATGGCCTTCAGTAGATCATGATCCTCATTATCATCATCATCGTTATCATCACAAGATAGGAAAGTGGAACACACCTTATTGGATGAGTCCCCTAAAGTCACGAAATAAAGAATTTGCTACTTCACTTTCTTTTTAATGTTGAAGCCTTTCTTTTCTCCTTGTCCCACTTCTTCTTCTTCTTATTAATCTTAGGCGAATTTAATATGGCCTCACTTGTCACACTCATAATAAATGACTTTATTTTTCTTTCTCTTACTAAAGTAGTAATTGGTTGAAGCCATTCTATAGAATATTCTCTCCTTCTTTTTCTTCATTAGCTCTTTGACTTTATAGAGAGCATAGCAAGTTCTTTATCTTCCTTGTCACTCTCCTTCAGGTCACTAGAGCTTTCTCCATCTTCTAACTCTTTTAAGGAGCTTTTTAGAGCAAGAGTTTTCTTATTCTACTTCTCTCTCCTCTTTTCTTACTCTTTCCCATTTTTAAGAGCCATTCCATCAATAAGCAATTTGCTAATAAGAATATAAGTAAGAATCTTACCAATGTCATCATTTGTCACCTGTATTATGGCCACCCTTGCTCTATATAGCTTCATAGGAAGAGTTTTGAGGATCTTATGGTTGATATCCATCAATGTTATGTGCCTCCTAAGCTTTCTCATTTTGTTGGCTATGGCTAGAAGCCTATTCTTATTGTTGGTGATGCTTTCATTTAACTTCATTTTGAAGAGTTCATACTCAGTGACAAGCATTTGCACCTTTATAGACTTTATTTGGATAATTCTTTCATGATAGTTTCTAAAGTCTTTAAAATGCTAGGAATAATTGGATAATGTTACACCCCACCGTACTTTCTCTTGATAAAGCTTAAAAAGATTGCCACAACTCTCTTGTTCTTCCCATTTACGTCCCTATAAGCTTCTACCTAATCTTTCCATAGTAATATCTCTTCCAAACCATCCACAACTTTGGAAGGTGGCTTTCATTCTTCTACAAAACTATCCTATACATCTATAATATCATTATCAAGATAAATTTCCATTCCATACTTGTGAGCGATAAGAATTTTTAGGGTTGTGCCCAAACAAATGGAATCTTGCTTGTGACTCCGTTCTTTTATTAGCCAACAGGGGGATGAGTGGACGAGGGGTCTTTACATTAGTAATGATCTTGAGAAGTGGCACACATTTGGATCAACAGGGGGATCCTTTAGGCCTTGTGCAAGTTTAAAGCCTTAAGTCTAAGTTGTGGTCTTTAGGGGACCAAGACAGTACAATACTTTGGTACCATCCCTAGGAACTGTAGAGTCATCACTCAACTTTAGTCAAGATAATAATCCAGGGAAGCCAAAATTTGAGCCTAAACTAAGTTTATTAGAAGGCTCATTTTATCCTTACCCCAACAAAGATCGAGTTTAAAAATTATGTATGGCTTGAGGAAGAGATTAAGTACCCCTAAACCAAGTAGATATTAGGATCCAGCCTTCTAGCATCTTTAGTTCACTTTTAACATTTTAACTAAGTTATTAATTAGTACAATTTAATGGCCCTAAGCATGGCTTTAACATAATGAAATCAAACAAACCAAGTCAACAACTTAAAGGGGATAGGTTCATGCTTCATGGCAAAGAGAATGACATGCATATCAATATCTACATTCATAACGTCAATCATGTCGTCAAAGGTGACCATTAAGACCATCAAACATGATCTAACTTAAACAAAGACCTACACCACAAAATTGCACAAGTTAGTAATTAAAGCAAACAAACAAGTAAAAGAAAAAAAAAAAGCAAATGAAATTACCAAGCACCTTACCATATATGCATAGTCATGGTACCTAAGCATGCGTCTAAGTCCACAATAACACATCCCAACATCACATGAAGATCAATATAACATCAAAGCATAAACACATGAATAATGCAACATAAAAAAATAACAAATATGTAATGCAAAACACTTAGAGGGCTTAAGTGGCCTAAGGCTAATTCATCACAAAAAAGGTCTTAGGGCTGATGAACCCTCTCTCTTATTGCTTTGAAAGAGCTAGGCATCCACATATACCACTAACCATAAAGAAGGTTAGCATGTAACTTAGAAAAAAAAAAAAGGAAATCAAAAGCTAAAGTAAAGCAATAATATTCTTGAAAATAACCATAACCATAATGAGACTCCCAAGGCCATAAGAACCCTGAGTTCCTCACTTGGTCATTGTAAAATTTGGTCCAAATAGAAGCTTAAGACATCTACCAATCAAAATGTTAAAGAGCATTCACATGAGCATAAAACAAACCTTTAAAATCATTTAAAAGTTTTTCAAAAATTCCATTTTTCAATGAATAGGCCTTTTAGGCCATTAGGCCTCATCCTATTTTTCTAATGGAACTATAAAAGGTTACTTTGAAAAGGAGAAATCTGAGTGAAGGAAAAAGGGTTCCTGCAATATTGTCCCTAAGAAGCTAGGCTGTATAACCCATTATGAGGGTTGTACAACCTAGAAGGTAGGTTGTGTAACCTATACTAAGGCTATAAAACCCCTAATTTTTGGGTTTTCAAAACAAAGGAAAAGAAAAAATATAGGGAAGAAAAGGGGGATTGAGGGATTCTTTGGATGCCTTTATATATTCCTTACTTTTAGAGGCTCACTAGATGATTTATATCCTCTAAAATGCTTAGGGAATGCACAAGAGTATCAAGATTGGGCTTTATTCTACCTTAGGAATGGATGGAATGGACTACGACTTTAGTGTTTCTATTCTAAGGTATGAATGTTGCAAAATTTTGGTAGGTTTCTAAGCCTCTTCCCTCCTCCTTAAATGGAGAGGCATTTATAGATGATGGATGGTTGTATTAAAGCTAAAAATAGTTTTAGTTGCAGGATGTTCATATCCAATCACAAAAAATTAGATGGACCTCTTAGAATCAAGGTTTGCGCGTAAGATGTATAACCAAGGTTGGGTTATACATCCATCTTTTAGGGCTTAAGGGGGGATCAATTTTTGAAGGTTCCCTTGTTAAGGTTTAAGTTAGGGCTTTACAGCCCAATGGTAGGCTGTACAATCTAGGTTACTAGGTTATACAACCATCCTATATGGGTTGTACAACCCATTAATCTAGGTTAGCAATTGAGGGTTACTTAGGCTTGGGCTTGGGTTTAGGCTTAGTTTGGACATGGACTTGGTTTTGAGGATTTTCCAAGGTATACTGATGTCTCATTCCTCTCCCTTTAGCAATTTCTTGATGCATTTTTGGAAATATGTTCAGTTATTTTCACTATCGAGCTTTGCATTTTGAGGCCCAAAATCTGATGCTTACAAAACTCCTAATGGGCATGGTCAGTCCCATTGAAGTGAGAATTAAGGTGAAGATGGATCCCTTCATTATCCATTTTCATCTTTTCCTGTGCAATTAAGCTTATGATGTGAGACTATGCTTTGATATTAATTGTTGGCCTTTATACACTAAAAAGGGGATTGAATTGATGAGTAATTTTAAATTTTGGTAGGAAGGATTCAAAGAATGAAAGGGAAGAAGTATAAGAAAGATGGCACATAGATTTGTATAGTGGTTCAGGTCTTAAGTAACCCTATATCCACTCCTCAATTCTTAAATTGGGATTTCATTATCACACCAAACTATGCAAGGAGTTTTTCCAATCTCACTTCTAAAATTAGTGTTTTTGGCTCATACCTAATCCAATGCAACTTGATTTTAAAGCTCACACACAACTATATAAGAGTTTTCTTACACTAGGCTAACTCTCAAACATAAATCCCAAGTGTTTATGCTTACACTTAATCCTTATAATCGCATTTAGAGATTCACAATATCTTAAATATAAAGAAATTTAAGTTTAAGGCTTTGAGAATTAAATTTGCAAGAGTTTGACTATTACAAAGGTAATTCCCTTATATTAAATGCCATTTATATAGTATTTATAGTCCATAACCACCAAATGATCATTACTAATAAGTTATGAGCAAATCTCCCACCTTGAGCTACGAAATCTACATTAAATGTGTGTATGGTTGTGATGCCTTAGTCATAACCACAAAATCCATTTTGCAGTCAAGACTTTATTTTCATAATTATGATCTTCAAATGCATATAATAGTTATTTGACATATGGCATTCTTCTAGTAGGTCCTTAGCTAGCCATTGTAATGGTTCTTTCAAGTATGAAGGTTGTGATCATGATAACATATTCCTAATCATAATTGGCATTTTGCATCTCAAATAAAAGTCACAATCTTTGAAATGTATTCCTGGAGATCTAAGACTATAATCGCAACTTGCCTTTCTTGGTTATGATCCTCCTTTCTTAGTTGTGATTCATAACACCAGTTTATGAGTTGGAAGTTTTTGCAAACTTTTAACATCCCAGCCTTTTCTAAACTTATTTTCTACAAAAATAAACACTAGATAAACACATTAGTAACTTTCAATCTAATTATCAAGATCAAAATAGAGATTGACCAAGTTGGTTGCCAACTTAGGTTAACATTATCTTTAAGTAGTGCAAACCATATTGGTATTGCTTTTTTATTTAGATAGAAAAAGCCTTATGTGATTTTTAAAACTAAATTCAAGTTAGTGAAAGTAGATTTTCTTTGAGCATTGAATTGGATTTTTCTACCTATTTAAAGGCGTAGACCAATACTTAACAAGTTGTGACTAATTCTAGGCACAAATAGAAAATCAGAAATCACTTTGTACCTGAGAGTGTATTTATTAAAACAACACCTTTCCCTATTACTTCCAACAAATTATCATATATAATCTTCACATCAGAGGAGTAACTTCTATCAAAAGCCTTGGAATTCTTCAAATTATTTCGCATGTGGTGTGTGCAACCACTGTCAACTAACCTGGTGGATGAGTAATTGCTGGTAGCATTGCATTTTTCATGAACTAAAGCCACGAAGAGCTTTTGTTCTTGAGGTTTAGGGTTGTCAGTAAACTTGTGCTTACTGAGGTAGAGCTTATTATTGTTGTTGCCCTACTTTGCACACTCTTTCAACATGCCCAAATTACTTGTAAGACCTGCATTGCACACCAGGTTTATACCAGCAAAATCTTTCAATGTGAGTCCTCTTGTTGCAATGAGGACAAGGAGGAAACCTGCCCTTTCTTCCCTTATATTTACCACCACCACTTTGCTTCTTATCATTGTCTTTCTTATCATTAAATTGCTTGTTGTTGCTTGCACCAGGTTGAGCTTTCTTTTGGTTTGCAAACAAGGCATTCTTAGTGTTCTTTTCCTCTCTAAATGCCTTTCTTTGCTTAATAGCTTGTAGAGCACTGGCAAGCTCAGTGACAGTGAGTTGTTAAGGATCCCAAGAGTCTTCAAGCGACGAGATTTTTGCTTTAAATCTCTCTGGAAGAGTCACCATAACTTTCTCAATAATCCTCTTCTTAGCGAGGTCTTCTCCAAGCAATCTGATCTAACTAACAACCTTTATAACCCTGTCAACATACATTTTAACAGTCTCTAAATACTTCATTCTCAATAGCTTAAACTCCTTTCTCAAGTTAAACACCTGCATTTGTTTGGTTTTCTCACTTCCTTTGAAACTCCTCTTTCAATTTGTCTCATGCTTATTTTGTTGTGTCATAGGCCATGATCCTAGTGAAAATCATCTCACTTGCAATAGTGTGTAAGCAAGATAGAGCCTTTTACCTCTTACCTCTTAGCAAGTTCCTCCAAATAATGCTTGATTTGATTTAGAGTTGGATTTTCAACGAAAGGAATTAGTTCCTTCCCTATTTTGACAACCTCCCAAAGATCAAATACTTTCAAGGAGGCTTTCATTTTGACAGCCCAAATATGGTAATTTGTACTATTAAAGGTTAGGCGAGTTACTTAGAAAAAGAAGTTATGACTAAAAAATAGGTGTTTTAAGGTTGTTTTGGTAGGGTTAACTCGATGGTTTTCTCTCCTTTGCAGGTTGAAAACTCCTTGTTTTTCTCACATTGCGTTTCTCTCCTCGTCACAGGTTTTTAAGATCAATCAGCTCTGATACCATTTGATGGATATTCTCAAAGTTTAAAAGTGTAAAAAAAAAAAAAGAAAAAATGGAACCAACTCACTTCTTCATTTTCATATATATATATATATATATATATATATATATGAACTTTTTGTTTATGTCAGGCAGAGTTTGTGTTACATAAATTTGTTTTAATAAAGAAATAATGTGAG
>CATIWR010043817.1:0-51325 GCA_949677035.1 Omphalea diandra
TAAATCATTGCCAATAATGTGTTTTAACACCGCCACACTCTTGGGGTAAAAATATATCAGAGGTGTTTACCTTTATATATATATATATATATATATATATATATATATATATATATATATATATATATTAATTAGCATATATTTAATTAATTTTTATATAAATTCTTTTTATTTTCATAAGTTGAAAGTCCAAATATGAAATCAATTTTTCTAAAAAAGTTTAATTTTTTTAAAGTTTAAAATGAAAGAAATTATTTAAAATAAAATATAATATTTTAAATAAATTTAAATTTAAAATGAAATGTAATTTTAAATTAAAAATAATAAATCATTAAAATTTATAAGACAATATTAAAATTAAATAATTTTAAAATTCTTTAAAATAAAAAATAAATAAATGGTATAAATAAGAAAAAAATAAAAAATGATTTTATGTCTTTATTATCCCTCTAGACCGGTCCCATTTTTCAAAAAAACAATAAAAAAACAAAACAAAACAAAGGACTTAGAAAAATACCTAAATTAAGAAATCCCCCGAGCTGCAAGGAATTCCTTGTTGGGTGAGCATTTAGTTACTTCAGTTAATTTTTAAAAATCAAATAAATCAAATTTAATATAAACTAAAACCGAACAATCAAAAATTAAAGAAAAATCAAAATAAATTAAAACTGAATAAAATCGTTTTAATTCGGTTTTGAGCTCTCAATAAATTTTAATTGTGATAAATTAGTCTAAATTTTTTTTTAATCTTATATAGACTTTAATGTTAGTTTTGAACAATTTATTTTTACTTTTATGAGCTCAACTTAAAAGACAACTAAAAAAACTTACAAATTAATATCTATCACTTTCCTAAAAATTAAACAGAAGTATATACAATTCGTAAATTCATCATATAGTATTAAGCAATCATTGCAAATACTGCCACAAATTCATCACATACTGAACAATACATTTTGAAATACATACCACATGCTATAAATACATACAACTTGCTATAAAAAAAATGCATCACAAGTTCATCGCATGTTCAACAACATAAGTTCATTATATGTTCAACAACAAAAGTTCAACATAAATTCTGAAAAACATTGACACTATGAATCACAACTCTTCAAACTCGTAATTGTTCAAACATGAATTTTGAAAAGTTCAGCTACAACTTCTAGTCTAGTTACATACATAAATTTTGAAAATTTTAGGAACAATTTCATTTAAACTCATCTAGTTGAATTCAAACTTTGCATAAATTAAAAAAAAAGTTCAAAAATAAAAAATAATAGCTCTACAACAGCTTTTAATTAATAAAATTTCAAAAAAATAAATTATGACTTTGTATACTAAAATTTTACACTTTATATAATGAAATCCAGCTAGATGTTCTATAAAATTCTGCAATATTTATCTAAAAATTATGCAAAGACATAAAATACTCTACAATATTGAAATATTCCGCAAAATTTTACTGAATTAAGGACAAAATTTTACAAAATTTCAAATAAATAAAATATTTCAATAAATAGATAAAATAATAAAATTCTAAATATTTCAACAAAGAGAAAAGAAAAATATAATATTTCAAATATTTTACAAAAATATCTTGTAATCCACTAAATTTTCAACAACAATAATTCATGAGTCCACTAAATTTTCAATAGCTCCTCATTTCTCTCAAATGCTAACTCAAACTTTTGAGCAACTTCCAACATCAAAAAGGGTGAGTCCCACGTAGTAGACACATCAATGGATAACAAGCTTTTACTTTGAATTTCCTCATCTTCAACACATGTCTTAAATTTTTTCAACTTAGCCCGTGATTGCCT
Source organism: Omphalea diandra (assembly GCA_949677035.1). Lineage (NCBI taxonomy): Eukaryota > Viridiplantae > Streptophyta > Magnoliopsida > Malpighiales > Euphorbiaceae > Omphalea > Omphalea diandra. The sequence continues at coordinate 1,824 of CATIWR010043817.1, forward strand.
CACATACCAAACAATCTATCTAACTTTTTTAATAGAATTACTAATGTCTTTTAAGCCATCTACCATTATCAAATTGATTATGTGTGCAATGCATCTTATGTGAAGGTGTTTGCATCGTAGAATACTATGACCCCAATTTGTAATTTTTTCCTTCAAATAAAGAATAACATCATCTTTTGATGATGCATTATCAAACATGACAGTGGTCACTTTACCAATGCTCCAATCAAGTAAACATCTTTTAATTTCTCTTTTAATATTCCTCGTTTTATGACTAGAAATAGGACAAGAATTTTAAATTTTTTTATGCAATTTCTAATTGTCATCAATGTAATGTGTCGTGAGACACATGTAATTTATTCTTTGCAAATAAGACCATACGTCCGTAATCAAATATACCCCTTGATTTGTGCATCTTAATGAGCTTTTTATTGTTTTGTTTTTTCATTTATGTAAAGCTCAAAACAATCCTTAGATACAATCCACCGCAATGAAATCTTAAATTTAGGGCATGCAACAAACATAATGTACCTAAATCCCTCTCCATCAATAAACTTAAATTGTAGTTTATCAATAGTTGTCATAAAAACTAAAGCTTTTTTTACAACTTCTTAATCAAATTTCCAAAGAACTCCTCCCTTTCCAATATTTCCCTTACTGGTCAATTAATAATTTAGTTGGGTTTGTTTAGAATCTATACTAGAATGGTGCTTCTTACATACAGTAATATGATTTTTCATTGAGGTAGTGCCATTTTTCTTAGGATCACTAAAATACACCCTATCACAATAGTTGCATCTAGCTGTAGTCTCACCATCTTTAGACAAAATCTAGTAAAATGCTCTCATATCTCTAATTTTAGATCTATTTGTTTTCTATTTCCTTTCAAGATTGTTGCTACTTTTGAAGTTGTTGCAGTACTTTTTTGACTAGCAAGCTGAGGTTGTGAGTCTTTATCTTCATTTTTTATTCGATTACATGTCTCACCTTTAGTAGACATCTAAAAAAAAAAACAAATTTATAAATATTACAACAATATGCCTTTGCTATGTTGAATATACATATATATAGACACACACACACATACACACACACAAAAGTATTACAACAATTAGATAACATATATAATATTGAAAACCTCAAATCAATCATAGTTTACTAATAATTCCCAAGTGAAAAGAATGATAGTAAAAAATGTAAATATAACGAAACAGAAAATGATAATGCATAAGTATATATTAAAATAAAATGAACAGTAACAGTACGTTTTAAAACAAAAAATCACAGTTTATGAACACAAAACATTTTTCATACAAACAACAACAAATTAAAATGAACAAAATTAACGGATCATCATATATAAGTATTTTTTATTTGCAAAGAAAAGACAATTGACCACTGAGAGTAAAGATTGAAAACTAACAGAATTTTGTTTCAAAAAGCATTCAAAGATATTATATTGAGGCAAAAATTTAATTGGTTGACAATAAAATGCAAACAATTTAACATTAACATTAAACTTAATTTTTCCAAAAACACTAACAATAAACTTAATCATCTTTCCTTCGTTGAACTAGACAAGATCAAGATAATGCAATTAAATTAAAATTTTCAAAAACACAAGTCCATTGAGACAAGACAAGATAGAAGCTCAAATCTGAAATCCTCTTTTTGAAAATTTTGAATATACCATAAAAAGTTAAAACTAAAAGGAAGTGATTATGGGCATACAAAATAATTCATTGCATGTAACTCTCTAACTTTATAGAAGCATTATCTTCTACTATATTCATGTTTAAAGTCTTAGATTGCATTTATAGCTAGTCCATTCAAAAAATCAGAAGTGAGCTAAGATTAAAACAAAAATAGTACCATTAGATGAAAACTATGGAGTTGAAACTTCAAATTGCAAATGAGAATACAAATTGAAGACAAAAACCTAATGTACTTGAGATTGTAGATCGAAGGTAAGGACCTTAAGATTGTTGAGATAATGAAATTGATGAAGAAAGAATGAAAATAAGATTGAGTATAAATAGAAAATAAAGTGTTTAGATGAGATAAGATAGAGTTTTAGAGGTGAATGATTAATAACAAATGAATGGAGAATATCAATAGAATGAGAGGACCCGTAAGAGGAAAAAGAAAGGAAATGGGGTTGTTTATGGCACAAAATGAGAAGAAATTAGGTTAAAGCATAACATGTAACATATATATATATATATATATCATCAAAATGACACAGTATTATTAATTAATTTATTCGATTTTCTTAATTTTAAATCAAACTAAAAATTAAAAATAAAATTTCTCTATTTTTAAACTGATGGAATTTATTTTAAAACTAAACGAATAAACCAAATTCCTTTGGTTCGATTCGATTTTCGATTTCTTTGATTTTGCCCAATCTCGGGACCGTTTCGCAATAAAGAATCTCCCTGCGGACCTCCATTCAAAAAAATCGAAATAAACCATATATATTTTTAAAAAACAAAAAACGAAAAACCAACCAGACTAGAACCAGAAAGGGGAGAAGAAGAAGAAGAACGAAGCAGAAAGAAGAACAAAGCAGAAGAAGACAGGAAACAAAAGAGAAATCTAGAGAGAGAGAGAGCGAGTGGATTCGGGGTTGAAAGAAGATTTAGATGACGATGGACAGAGAGAAGGAGAGGGAGATAGAACTGGAAAGCGCAATGTACACCAACTGTTTGCTATTAGGTCTGGATCCAAACGTAATCGGCCTTGGAGCCTCCTCCAACGGCACTACTACTCCTCGGGTCGGACTCTTCCGCCACTCTAACCCTAAGTTAGGCGAGCAGCTCCTCTACTTCATCCTCTCCTCCCTCCGCGGCCCGGTCCAATCCTCCAAAGTACATCACCTACATACTTTTAATTTCGCGCGTTTACGTTTATGTTTGGTAGTGAATATGCTGATGTTTTCGATCTCTCAGGATTTCGATAAGGTGTGGCCGATTTTCGATTCCGCGCAGTCGCGCGATTTTCGGAAGGTAAAATTGTGCTTTGGAATTTTAATTTGTTTTGATGTGTTTGATGTTGGATTTGAATTGGAGTTGTTTTGTTGTTTAGGTCGTGCAAGGGATTATTAGTGAGCTTGAATCTCAAGGGGCGCTTCCTAGGAGCAATTCGAGGGTTTCTTCGCTTGCTACTTGTTGTGGACCCAGGCAGGGTTGTCTAGTGATATTTGTTATGGTTGCTTTTTATGTACTTAAGTGAATTTGCAGGAAATGTAAATGTAAATGCTAATGCAGATGTGAATGTGGATCAAATATTGGTTGTCCACTAAGCCAAATAGTTAGTTCCTGTACTGTAGAGTGAGAAGTTAAGGATTGCGAAACATTTTCATAGTTTTTAGACTAGGATGGGTTTGGCCTGAAAAGAGGGAAGAGTCAAACCAATGTACACTAAAACAGCCCTTCTAATAATCCCTAAGAATGCCATAAGTAAACATGCTATTGACAATATAAAGCTATTGTTTTCAATGTAGTGCTGTAAGAAAACTTTTGGTCTAGCATGTGCATCGAATGCCTACTCTGCTTGGGTTTTGTATCAAACGAAAATGCTTGAAAATTCGCCTGTGTATAAGTCATTCAATTTGAGCTTATTAGTTACTGACTCTTGTTAATTTTTTAAAAATAATTCATATGTTGGCTACAATTAGTCTTTCAATTATCTGATGAGCTTCTGATGGTACTGTAGATTTGTTGAACTTTTGTGGCAACTTTCTTTGCATGCTTTGCGAGAGGTTCATAGACGGACTTTTGCTGCTGATGTAGCTTCTAACCCACTGCCTGCTTCACTAACTGATGTAGCCTTTCAGCATGCAGCTACACTACTTCCTGTAACGAAGGTAATTCAAATTATATGATTGGTTTCAGCTATGTTACAAATTAGCAAAGCAGCACAAGTCAATTTTAGTCAATGGCATGGGATGTTCAAAGTTGTGATATTGATTTTTTTTTCCTTTTAAGTCATAAATAAAGTGAATTTTATATGGACGGCACAGTTATTAGTCCTTTCAATTACATGGAAATCCTAACAGTTCTTTATTTTGGATTGCTCTTTAAGAAGGTATTGAAACATCATTTTCTACCATAATTACAATGCCAATCACAATATTAAAGGCTTTCTGCATTCATATATAGGCCTAATGAAGTAAATGGGTAGATGAAGTCCTGATAGAGGTGACAAGTGCGGCTGCCCCCTCATTTGTCATTGTCCATGGATTCACTCCTTTGGAAAAAGGAAGAAGAATAATGTACACGTGATTTCAATCTCTAACATAGACATGAACTGGGACACAGAAAATGGGACTAATTTCTTGAGTTCAAAGATGTAGTTTTTCTCCCTTTGGAGTATTGTACTTCCCAGTCTGATCTGTTCTATGTTTTTGCTTTTTTTTTTTTTTAAATTCAAATGGGAAGACAATATGTTATTTTTTTTTTTTGCAGCTTCATATCTGATTTCTGTGGATTACCAAGTTATAAACTATGATCCACGTTGATTTAATTGGTGTTGCTACTTTGGATTTTTCATGTTAGTGTACAACCTGTGGGCAGGAAAATGTTCAGTTTAGAAAAAGAGTTTGACTCTTTATTGTAGTCTTTTGATCTTCCTTATATTAACAAGATTATAATTATTTTATGTTTCCCTTCAGTGGTAATCACTAGAAGTTCTGTGCTTGAATCAGTAGCAGTGATTTGAGTCTCCTGCATTGTTTTAAATATGGGTGACACGTAACTGTTCCAGCTGTTTCGTAATGGATTTTTGGAGAGGCAATACATTATTTACATTGATTCAATAAGTGATTTATATGGTAAAATAAAAGCATGCATTTATGATGCTAAGGACTAAAGTGAATGTGGACATTATAAACTCCATTGTTCTATATAAAAAATAAAATTGTGATAGGCAATGATTGATTAATTTCTTATTTTTGTTGAGTTATTTTGATAATGATCTAAAAACTTTCATGCAGCAACAGCTGTTTCGGACTTGTTCAATTCGATTCAGCCCGAATATCAATCACTTTTTTGTTACCATTACAGTTAAAGTTTCCATTATTTAAAATCCTTATCTCTTATCTTAAACAGGCTAGAATAGCAATTGAAAGACGGAGGTTTCTTAAAAATGCAGAAACAGCAGTGCAGAGACAGGCAATGTGGTCTGATTTGGCTCATGAAATGACTGCTGAGTTTCGTGGTCTTTGTGCTGAAGAGGTAAAGGGGAAACTCATTCGCATTCTTGTGAGAGTTTCAGCAGACAGCAGCTGAGTTTTTGCTCACATTTTTCTGTGGAAAACTGGATGTCAGGCTTATTTACAGCAAGAGCTGGAAAAACTGCATGATTTGAGGAACAAAGTGAAGTTGGAAGGAGAGCTATGGGATGATCTTGTTTCAAGTTTTAGTCAAAATGCCCATTTAGTTTCAAAGGCTACTCGCTTGTGGGAGTCTATATTATCACGTAAAAGTAAGTTGACCATCATTTTAGTTTACTTTTTTGGTCACCTACAAAATTTTGACGATATTGATATTTGTTTGCGTTGCTATTGAATTTTTTCTTTTGAAAGACATGCTCTTTAAGATTTTGTTGCAAAAATAATTTATAGTGTTTTTAGCTGCTTTGGATTTTAGAGTCAAAATAGGTGGAATTTGACTTAAGATAGTACCTTTTTCCAACAACAATTGTGACAGTTTTGCTGAGCAGGTCCCTCTTCTGATCTGCTTGGTTTCTTGTATCAATGTATCAAGATTGCTTGGGAGATGGAAAATGGTTGACTGGGATTTTCTTACTGGTTTTCCTTCAATGATTGCTTTATTTTTCTTTAACATTGCAGTTATAATGTCGATCATTTTTTATTTTGTGGTGTTTTCTTTAAATAAGATCCCTTTTTATTCTTTTCTGTAATTCTATCAGATAATGATGCTTAAGTTTTGGGCAAGGCCATAACTGTGCTTGCTTGTAATTCATATGATGTTTATGCCTTGAAATATGCAAGGTTGAGTAACACATCCCTTTCTGGGGCTTGGCTGCAAATTTTGCATAAAAAAATTGCCGTATTATCTCAATTTTCTCTATTTTTTTTCTAGGATATTTTATTTATTTATTTTTTGCATTAGTTAGGGATGCATACAGGTTGGTTAATGTGAGGTTAGGGGTGTCTGCAGTCTGAAAAAATTGAACCCAGCATCTTGGTATTGTATTTGCTGTGGAATTTGGGAATTGACTTTCTTAAACATGCCTACTGGGTTGATCATATGATACAGTTTTGGCCTGTGGACAACGAATCCAAAAATGATATGGCATTGAGGACCGAAAGCTTAAACTTTCACAGCTCAAAAGCAAAGTATGAAAAGAGTAGTGAAGTCAAAACAGAAAAGCTTCAAAGTAGCTCCAAATCATGCAAATTGAAATAACAATAGGAAGCTCATGCCAAATATGAAAGCTTAGATTCAAAATCTGTGTGGAGTCAATTCAATGCACATATCATGTGGCATGCATATAATAGGTAGAATGTGTTCTTAAGGAATGTGAAGAACTTTAACATAGTGTTGCATATAAATGAATTTCATAAGTTTTAGGGTGTTTGGTATGAATGAAATTCATTTGAATCTATGGAAGTGGTTTTACAACTAAATCAAATGCTACCAAATTTGATAAAATTTCCAAATGAATTCTAAACTTTAGAGGTTTTTTTTATGATGACAAAAATATCCTTGATTCAAATACATTTTCTCTTTCCTTCTCCCTCTTTCTCCTCCCTCCTCCCTCCTATTACTGTTTCTTTTTTCCCCTTTTCTCTTCCTCTTTTTCTCTCTCCTCGTTATTCTTCACTCTCATTTCTCTCTCTCTCTCTCTCTCTCTCTCACACACACACACACACACACTCCCTTCAAAACCACTGCTGTTTTTCTTTTTAAAAAAATCGTTTCTTGAATTTTTAATAATTGTATATATAAATATATTTTATTTGAAACAAATTTTACTTGTACAAGTTTTTAAAATATTCATATTTATAAAAGTTCTTTGGAAATGACAACGTATATCAAAGACATTTTTGAGAAAATTCAAACACGATATTCATTTCATTTAAAATGAAATCTATATTTATTATATAACATATCAGACACATGAATTCATTTTCAAAGGAATTCCATATTGAATCCAAACCAACCCTAGTGTAACATAGCAAAAAGCTTCATTTTTCATGCACGTGAAGAGAGATAAGATCCAGACCTTTGTTGTGATTTGAAGCTATGTGGGAGCTCTACAATGAAATTACTAGTCATCCCTTTGAGTTTGCTGTAACACACTTTGATCTCTGTTTCAAAATAGTAATTTTAGTGCCTGATGGTTTGTTTAAGGCATGGTGCTTAAATCTTTTTATGACTCCACTAGCAGGTTCTATTAGTTCAAAAGGTTTGGTTTCAATCAAACAGTGAGGTGTCTGGAGTTATTAAGTTGCATTAATAACTTTGCCCTTATAGGATTATTTTAATATGCTTGGTTCAACAATAAAGGCAACAGGAAGGGCACTAGTCCATAGCATCACATTTTGGCTTTAAATGGCAATTTTAAGAATGATATACATAGTGGTGGATTTCTCCCTACTCTTTATTCCATGCAAAGTGGAAGTCAAACCGTCATCATCCTCCATTAATCATCAAACATAAAAAACTATAATTATTCTGGGGCCATCTCATTTTTTTTCCTTTTTCCCATTTACACTTCTGTAATTATTTGAATGGGTAAGCATGCTTCACAGTTCCTGATTTCTTTGCATGCTTGAATCTTATTCTAACAAGTGAACTGAGCATGAATTACTCCCTGGATAGATATTTGGATGTTGATGTCACCATCTACTGTTATGTTTCATTCTGTCTATGCAGGTGAACTTTTAGAGTTTAGATGGTTACTCTTTAATAACATTGTAAAACTTTGATTTGAATAATAGATCTGTTAGGACGGGATTCAGGCTTGTTCTGTCCTAAATTAAATGGTATTTTTGCTTTCTTGCTTCATTGTCCAACCTGTATTGGGTTGTCAATCTTAGGTCCAAACGTTTATATGTTTCTAGTGTTTTTTCACGGTTGTTAAATTGCAGTCAAATATACCATGAAGTTCTTCTTTAGACATTTTAAGATGAACCATGGATGAAAATCTTCTTTCGTTTGCTTATCTGATTAGTGATCACTATTAATATTTTGTGGCCTCCTAATGAATTTCAACAATGATGCATTAGCATTTGGATACTTTTGATAATGCTAATATCTTCTCTTGTTTCCCCCTCTATATCTCCTTCCTATTAAACTCTGTATGATGACCTTTGTCTCTGATACTGCTAAATTCTGTTTCATTCCCATGACTCCATTGATTAAGCTTTCACATGTGTTGTTTCCTTTTGCAGGTCAGCATGAAGTTCTTGCTTCAGGCCCAATTGAGGACCTAATAGCTCATCGGGAACATAGGTAATTGCTAATTTGTTGTCAAATGTTTGGGTGCTCAAGATACTATTTAACCACATGCAATACATAATATTTGCTTTGCAGATACCGCATCTCTGGATCATCTTTGCTTGCAGCTATGGATCAGAGCTCTCAAGTTCCTTTTTCTGATACACATTTGGATGACAAAGACCAAAGTAATGGGTCAAATGCAAATGTAAATAGAGAAAAACTAAACAATTTAGATTCATCCCATCTACAAGTAAATGATGAGACACATTCTTGGGTGGATGATAGAGGTGGAAGAGTCCACCCCACTGTTGATGTAGCAGAAATTATCAGGCGTTGGACACATGCATTGCAACGTATTCACAAGCAGTCACTTCTTCTGGTACACTATTTTCTTTTCTTAGTCATAAGCTATTCTATTCAATTGGTAATTTGTTGAAGTTCCTTCTTTCTGCATACCATTATGTGATTTCCATGAAATGTGCTGTGGCTTTTTTTTTTCACCATATATAAAACATGTAATCATGAATTTGGTGTGTATTTTGGAATTCAGTAATGTAAATTATACTTTAATTGATATTGTGCAATGGTGAGTTTGAGTAGACTGGTGATTTAGCTGCTTTAAACAAAATTAGTTTGCAATACTAATTTTTCATCTTGTTTCTTGATTGAACTGTTTCAATTTCTTTTGATTCTGGATCCACAATGTTGTTGATGTGCTATAATTTTTGTTTTGAAAGTTGAAAAATTGTTATTATTATTATTATTATTATTATTATTTTCAATTATAAATTTTTTTTTTTTACAATGCACTTGTTTATCACTTTTGCTTCACCACACAGGCTCTTTGGTGTCTGTTTGTACCAATGCAATCTTTTATTGATCTTCTTAGCACATGAGATGGCCCCTTGTTTTCTTATTGCTAGCATAAATTTTGTCTTGTTGCTCATTTTTGTTTTAATTTATGTAAGAGATAGTATGTATGCTAACCAATTTCTATACTTAGGTGGTACTATCATTACTTTTATATCTTGAGTTTTTGCCGTGAAATGTTTCATATATGCATTAAGGGATGACTTAATTATTTTTCCCATTCTCAGTCGTTAATTTTTTTCTTTTCAATTTTCTAATAAGCAGGAAAAATTCTTCTATCGGCACATAAACCACGCTAATAATGATGTTCATTTACCTTAAGACTTTCATCTGATGTTGTCCTATGTATTCTCGAGGTAGCTAGATGTTTAAGATTTATTATTTAATACTTCTTCTGTCTCCTTTCCTTTGCCACATTTCCATTTTGGAATATCCCAGAATGTTTATCAATTTCGATTTTTCCACATATATATATGGTAAATTCACAAATGGTTAATAAGAATTGCTATGACATGAAAGCCTGGGTATTTTGGACATCAACAGGCAATTAAACCGTCCTTAATAAAATGTTAACAGAATTAATAATTTCCTATTGTAAAGATGGGGTACCATAAAGGGTCTAATTTAAGCAGTATTTGAATAATTTATTGGAATTTGCTCAGCATTGATGTAGTTAAGTGCTATTTTGCAATATTTGTTTTTTAGGCCAAAGCTAATGATGGCAAAGGTCCAGATTTATTACGAAGTACAAATGATGGTGGTACAAGTGGCCATGCTGAGTCTTTAGCTGCAACTCTTGCAGAACATCAGCAACACCTGGCTAGTTTTCAGGTAACAAGATATTCTTTATACACCAGTGAGGAGCTTCCAGTGAATAACTTCCAACTTGAGCTTGATGTCAGATGATTTCAGTTTCTAATTCCACTTCTTGTTGATTAAAATGTTTGAACATATTGACATTTGTGTAGAATTTTCTCTATTTTGTTTCATTCTGATTTCTGTTGATAACATGATAGTAAATTATTCATCCTTTTAGCCTCATTCCCTACATCTAGGCTTCTCAAGATGTGAGGAGACTTTGTGTTAGTTGAATGTTGATTTGTTACGAGATAGTGTTATTGGTTTAAGTTAAAAAACCTTGTGTGTTAAGTTCATGCTTTAGCTTTATGCTTGTTCTCCCTGGGATCAACAGCATTAGCAAACTCCTTGTGTTTGTGGTATTTGTCTTTTTGATTGTGTGATTCCTTTGAGTTTTGAGTATTTCATGCATAGGAAGTAGGAACTGAGAAAAGGGTGGTCTTTGTGTTTGCAAGAATTGGGTATATGTTAAGGTTCGATATTTATGTTTAAGATTTTATGTCAGGCAAACATTTTGAGGACTCTGGTAATTTCTAATGAACAGTAAAAACTAGACGCATTTTTGTTCATGAAAGCGGTAAGTTTATGTGTTTTCTGACAACACAAAATCTGTGTTATTTCAGGTTGTGATTCTAGATTGCATGTGAAGTACTTTTGCAATACCCGCATTATGTTCTTTATATCTCTGTGCTTGTTTACGTGATCCATGTTGAGTAATTTTCCAATCGTGTACTTTTCTGTACAGGTACTTATCAACCAACTTAAAGAAGTTGCTCCTGCAATACAAAAGTCAATAGCAGATTGTACGGAGAAAGTAAATAATATATCCTCCAACCTTCCACCAATGCCCAAGCATCGTGGTCTAGCAACTTCACCTATACAGGCTCAGAGCAGTGGAAGAACCTTGGTAATTGTTTGGCAAATAAATATTTCACACAAGGCAATGTTCCCAATCTTGTCCAATTACTTTCATCGAATTGGTTTTTTTTTTTGGTGGAATTTTTAGGAAAGTAGTTCAGATGATGTTGCTGAGGTGACTTCAAAAATGTCCACCGTTCAGCTTGACAAGGTTTCCACCAGTCCTGCTTTAAAACTACCACAGCTATTCAGTTTGATCCCAAGTTCTTCAGGAAAAGGTGGAAACATTCAAAAGAGACAAACTTTAGCTCCTCAAACCAACCAGATGGAAAATATAACTGAAAGAAACTCTCTGGAGCAGCCGCCTTTGTTGAATAATCGTATAGATAATACACCACAAGGTTTGACGCATCTTTTTGCACATATTCCATAAACTAACATATAAGTTTATTGGCCTGTCAAAGGCATTCCATTTTTCGGTTACTGAAAGTATATTTTCTCTTTGAATAGCTTCAGCTGGAGATTTTAATTCTTGTTCTTGTGTGTTTGTAGATAGCGATAATTCTTATGTTCAAAATTTAAGAAGAGCTGTAAGAGATGCAGCTCTATCTATCCAATCCTTGAATTCAGAGTCATCTCGTGACAGTCACACTGATGAAAGTTCTGAGCACTTCTTCTTACCTCTATCGGCAACTGGGTTTTCTTGCCTGGGCCTAGAACACAAAGTGGCTTCAAGGAGAAGCAAACGATTGTTTACATCTCAAAAGGACACTGCCTTAGTTGAGAACCATGCTCCTGATGATCAAATCGGGGGCAATTACAATGATCTACCAGACATTTTAAATAATTTGGATCCTCTTACTGATTATGATCATGTAAATGGCTTCCTCTCAACTTCTAGCTTAAATGGTGCAATCTTTGATGGAGAAAGGCCTTTTTATGATATTGAGGAACCTCATGATCAGGTCTTCTCACCTCCTTTGCTAATGGACACATCCCTGTTAGCAGATTCGTACGAGGATTTACTTGGTATGTCTCTTTTCTGCTAATCACTCCTGTTATAGGCATCAATATGTCTTGCACATTATTTATGATCTCATTAGTATCAACTGATATTCTAGTTGTATTTTATGTGGAATGTGAACTGATGGTTTTAGAGCTTCAAACTCAAAATGTCTTTTCATGTGCTAAGCTAGCATGTAGCACATTTCTGCATTGGCGTGCCTCCAACCGTTAATTATGTTTGGATTTTTTTGAACAGCATGACATTTCAAAATCTGTGTAAGCTTTCATGTGCTAAACTAGCATGTAGCACATTTCTGCATTGGTGTGCCTCCTACCGTTAATTATGTTTGGATTTTTTTGAAAAGTATGACATTTCAAAATCTGTGTAAGCTTAGATGGCTGTACTTAATTTTTTTCCCCATGTTTTACCGGGCTGCTCTCTCTCTTGATCCCAAATATCCAGTGCACCAAAAAAAAAAAAAAAAAGAGAGAGAGAAAAAAATAGCCCGTTAAAGAGAGAGGAGATAGAGATAGAAAGTAATGGAGGTTGCACAGCCTTCCAGAGTTGTACTGAGGTCTAATTAGAGGAAAGGTTTTTACCTTTTGTTCTTTGCCTTGTTGTTGTTGTTTCTTTTTCCTTCATCTTTTCTCGATATCCTTTTCCTATCCTTTTCTCAATCACGATATGTTACAGAGATGTTCTCTTTAATTTTCTTGCAGCTCCACTTTCAGAAACTGAAACTGCCTTAATGGAACAATGAGAGTGTGTTTTGGCTCTTTTGCTCTCATTTTCTTGAGGATATGATTTGGTCATTGTGATGGTTTTGTTTTTCAATTGGTTGGGATGTTCTCCACTCCCATTAATTTTTTTTTAGGGCAGTGCTTGTATGAGTTTCCTGTTCCTTCTCTGTCCCTTTCTGATCTCATTTTGGGTTTTGGTTGGGTTTTTTTTTTTTTTTTTTTTTTTGTGGGGGGGGGTGGATTTTGACCAATTCAATGATGGAGATACCTAATAGTCATGCTGGGAATTGGCAACTTGTACAAGGATCTGGCAGGCGACAATATATAACCAAGTAATTCTTCTGATGATTTGTTTATGGAGAAATTATTCATATGTCTGATGCTTCAAGATTAAATTATGACAATCTTGCGTGTCAGTTCTTGATCTGATGGATACGAGACCAAGAGTCTTCAGTTCTTGAATCCATTGTATGGCTCCAGGTGACTTTCAAAACTCAAGATTGATTGTTGATGAACTGATCCATATGTATTTGATAGATGTGTATAAAAAGGGATTCGATTGTGTATTTAGATAATTGATAAAAAAAAAAGTAATGGATATTTGTTTTTATTTATAGTTTCAAGTAGGATTAGTTTTTTTTTTTGTTTACCTCAATGATTCAATCATGTAGGAATACAAGTTGCTGAATTTGAATTTGTGCCTTGATGTGGTGTTTTAGATGTTTGTTTGTGTAGACAATTAATTTGCCTTCTATAATTGTTCATAAATTATTTTTTTATAAGCATCAACCTTGAGTTTATATATTTGGCCCTTTCTAGTTGCCATTGATGAGGTCATCTCAAGTTTTAGTTAAAGGTCCAATGGCATATATATGTTTTGAATTTCTTTTTAATGAATTTAGTTTGTGGAGTTTTAGGATCTGGACTTGTAAAGATTGTAATTTTATTTGTAATTTCTAATACATTAGATGTTGGTTTGCAAATGGGTGTTACCTTTAATTTGTTTCGCGTCTTTGGTTATATGCGTGATGAACTCTGGAGTCAGTTGGGTTCGTTAATTCTTGCAGGTTCTTTTTTGACTAATGGTAAGTCGATGAGGTAACTGCTGACTTCTCATAATTAGAGAGAGATCGCTACATGGGTAAATCGGTAGGATTTCTCTAATTGCTGGACCAGCTTTTCGTTTGTCAAATCTGTGTTGGGTACTTATCCATCCTCTTGAAGTTATCCGTCTTGACTTTTCTTGCTATGATGGCCATTCTCCTTTAGGACGAATTTTGTTCATCATTCTTGTTATGTATCTTTCATTTCTTCTAAACTACATAGTTCTGCCCAAATGCAGAAATGTGCCCCTCCTTGTCCGGGTTTGCCTCACTGGATGTCACCAAGGGGTGCGCATGTATTTATAACTTGGAATGGAGCTTTGAGACACTTTACAAGAGAATTTTATCTAAAGCGATTAATTTTGACATGATTTATGATCTCATAATGAAGTACTCTCAGTGAGCGGAATGGTTCAGAAGAGGCCTATTGCTGATGCATTTATTTCAAATTAAACATCCGACTGCTCTGCTATGACCATCATGACAACGTTATGCCACCTACCGCGACAGTCCGGATGATTGTCCATCTTTTCTTATTCCCAGTTTCACCTTTGAGATGTTCTCTCATAGATTTGACATAGACAAAGCTAAGTTTCCTTTCGAGGAAATGAGCTCTCAGGCATGCAAATCTTTGCTTTTGCATGTGGTAAGCGAATGCTTTCATTAACGAAAACCACGTCATTAGCCCAATCTAATGGGTCAGCTATTCTGGACGGTCATTTTTTCTTATGGCACTTAAAATAATGATGTTTGTTCTTAATTTTTTTTTTAATATATGGGGGGGGAGGGGATTGAATGGGTCATCTTTTGTGTATATATATATATATATATTCTTTTGGGTGGCGGGGTGGGGCATTGGACCGGTCATCTTTATTACAAAATTGTGTCTGTGGTATTAGTACCAACACCGTCATTTGAAAAATCAAACATAAACCCCATCAGCACCACCACCAACAGAGTATGAAAATTAAACACAAACAATCAAATTTCAACCACTATGAAGAACTGAGATTTTGATAACAATGAAAACGACTAGATCAAAATCTCAAAACCAACAAACACTTGATTACCGGGTTTCAGATTCAGCCCCAACTGCTGTATAACCAAAGATGTATTAAACGGCGTCGTTTCTTTCAACAATCATCATGAATTACAGAAGCACCAATAACTCCATTTCCAAACCCAAAATCATTACCTCCCTCCACATCTCCTTGTCAGCCCCCCATTTATAATTCCCACAAAACTGTTTATATATCAAATGTTTCCCTATATGACATTCTCATTGGCCACACTCCAGCAGCTCTGATTAAAGGAATTAGATTTTGTGTGGTGGTGGAGATTGTTGAATCCCTAGATGGGTACGACGTACAGCGAAGAGGGACATTCAGCGAAACCTTCATCTGGGGTGTTGATCGTGTCATGAAGACATAAAGCATGGGCATCCCAATTGCACTCTTGACAAAGTACCAAGCTGTCGATTGCGCACTAGACCAATATTAGTGCTATTGTCCTTTGGAGCTGTGGTCTGACTAGAGACTATCTGCCATTGCTTGGCACGCATTAGCATCATTTTCATCATTTTTTTTGGGCTGATTTAGTTATGGCGGTGATAGGTGGAAGAGAGGGAGAAAAAAAGTTACAGATATTTGACGGTGATGGTAAAGTGACAGGCGAAAGAGTGATGGATGGAAAAGGGTATTATCTAAAGGGTAAATTTGAAAATTTATAAATTTTAATTTAAATTTGATTATCAATAAATATATAAAAAATTTACAAAAGGATGATTAAATTTAATAGAAATAAAATAAAATATTTCATTATAATTTTTCAAAATAGAAAACTAACTAATATAATATGAAAAAAAGTCAGTTGTTCAAAATATTTAAACCTATATAAAAGAATGGACAACTCTAATAAAAAAAAATGATAAAATCTCTTTTAAACAAAGACCATAAAAAATCCATCTATCAACATAATTAACTCAATAAACATAAAATAACTTTGATTTCAAAGAAATTTGAGATTAATAAAACAAATTAAAGATACGGAACAAAGAAAATAAATCTGATAATAAAGTTATAAAAAGAAAATAAAACAACATTTTTTAGAGTGTTCTAAAAGCATATTCAACCAGCAAAATATGAGATAAAAAACTCAAAAATACAGAAAAATAAGAATATGATAATAAAAAAGAGAATGATAATTCTCAATCTAAACATTGGCCATATGACCACCCTTGAGGATATTTGTTTTATGAGAGTAATGATAGTAAAGTAATGATATAAGAAGTCAATCCTTCTCAACCCACCGAATTAATGGCTAACAGAGGTTGTGAAAAGTTTTTAAATTTTTCAAAAATCTTAATTTACATGAGACTTAGCCTCCAAACAGAGTGCATGAATTCTTAATTTTAAAAACCCTAATCCAAGCCAAAGAAGGTAAGAGCTATGGAGGACAAAATGTATGCAAAAGGTATTAAAGGATGAATATACTTAAGTTTTTTGTTTTTTTAAGGAAAGTTTTTTTGTTAAAATATATATATAGAAATGCTAAAATATATTCTTGACAACAATGAATGATTCTATTTAGGATAACTACCAATCTAATTTATTAGAATGAAAGTCCTAACTACTTACAAATCTGTTAATCAGAGACTGAACCTTTCGTTATGAGCTGACTTTGATTTGGCCTATATTAATTAGTTGGGTCTAATTTATATTGACTAAATTAATAATCAAGTATATTTTTAATACAATTGAAATTTTAATTGACAGTCTTGATAATTTAAAAAATTCAAAATTCATCAGATGAAATTTTATTTCTTTAAAATTATATCAAATGTATATTTAAAAAGAGTAAATTTGAAATAAATTAAAATAAAATAAATCAAAATAGCCAATTCACCTTTAGATATTAATTCATTGTAAATGTTGAAATGAAATCTCCATACTGCAAAAAAAAAAAAAAAAAAAAAGAGGAACTCTTTAAAATTTATTCCTTAAAAAAGAAAAAAAAAACACTTTAACATTTTCTTTTTCTTTTTGAAAAAACACTTTAATATTTTTCTGTGTAAGAAAAAGAAATGCGTTTTAACAATTTTATTGAGAGAGAAAAGTCTGACGCGCCTGAAAGAGCGTGAAAGTTTTATCCGATCCTGGCCGGAATCTGTGCCAAAAAGAGATTTTGAAACTTCCAACCCTCGAAAGACGGAGAAAAAGGAAGACATACTTTCCAATCCCCTTTCGCACAATCCTGGAGCGTGCAATGCACTTCAGTTTAATTCCACTTTTGACCTTTTCCCTTACCCTCACATCAACGAAATGCCAAGGCTGTTTTAGTCAAGTGAGGCTTTGTATTTTTATCTGCGGAAAATTTAGAACCGGAAGAGGAAGAAGAAAAAAGAAGAGGAATCTGACACCCAAAAAAAAGAAAACACCTATCATTTTTGAGGTTGAAATTATCAGCAGAAGAAAGCAAAACCAGCACGGTAATTTCAGCCAACACAAAAAGTGATTGTTGTTTTCTTAAATATGTTCTTTTTATTACTTGTGATCTCCTCTTTTTCTTGCACCCAACAAAGAGAAGTGGGCAATTGAAGTTTTTATTTTTCTGAGTATGGATGGCAAAGATTGTTTCTTTCTTTCATTTTGTTTGTTCTTTCTGATTTTTTTTTTGTTAAGATGGTTTTTTATTTTAATTACTAAATCTATGTTAATGCTTGTTTAATGTGTACTTCATTGTTGGGTTTTTGTGTTTTTGGATATGTTCAGGTTACTTTTGCTTATTTTGGTTGTCCAGATCAATACCCAGATCTTGCTACCTTTTGATCCAGCTGAATTATTTGTCATTCTTGGATTAGCTCAAGGACAGACAGGGAGAAAGAAAGGTGAATTTTCTTATCTTTTCTGAAAACTTTAATGGAGTCGTCAGATTGTCTGCTGCTTGATCACATTATCTAAATCTGAGGAATAATTGAGTACTTTTTTTTTTTTGTCTTTTCAATGCCTAATGCATCTGGGTTTTTCAATTGAAGCCTGAAGATTCATTTTCTTTTCGGTGCCCTTTGTGGGTGTAGAAGTACAAAGCACAGTGCTGTTTTTTTTTTTTTTTGTGAGATGAAAATGGTTAACTAAGGTTTTATTTTGTTTGTGCAATAGTTTTGCAATTGACTGTACTTTAATCTCTAGCTTTTAATGGCCTTTCATTTTCTTCTTTTATGGTTTTTGAAAATGAATGTTGCTTGGTGACAGCAACCTTGATATGGATTGGATTATCTCATTGGAGTGCTAGTTCTAGCTTCAGATTATCTTGGTGCTTTCTGGATTGATTCTCTCTTCTCTATTATTATTGCTGGTTTTGCTTTCAAGAGGTTTGGGATAAGTCTATAGTGCCTGGAAGGAGATACTGTAGTTATACTGCCACCCAAGTAACGATCAAACAGATACTCAATAGGCTTCCTTGGAAGCCATCTAAGTCATCTGAGAATCGTGAGGGAGGGGGAACCTCTAACCCCTCATTAAATGCTTCTATCAGCTCATGAAACAGTGACTTATCTGCCTATCGCTATGCAAGCCCAGGTGCTACATCTTTAGCAGGGGTCAATTCAACTTCTAATTTAGGATCAAATTATAGCAATAAGCTTAACCAAGCTGTAAATTCAAAGTTGAATGGGAGTCAGTCTGCTCCTTCTTATGAGGCCTTGCCTCTTCAGAGATGTTCCTAATTCTGAGAAGCCAAAATTGTTTATCATAAAACTAAACTTATGCTGTGTTGTGTTTGGCTTCAGTGGTCCCACTAAGAAGTCAAAAGAAAAGGACATCAAGCGGCAAACTTTGGTAGAGCTTTTGAATTATGTTTCTTCTGCAAATGGGAAGTTCTCAGAAACAATGATGCAAGAAATCGTTAAGATGGTGTCCATTAATTTGTTTAGAACACTCTCTTCTCCACCACATGAGAACAAAGTTTTGGAAGGCTTCGATTTGGAAGAGGATGAACCTGCAATGGACCCTGCGTGGCCTCATTTGCAAGTTGTGTATGAATTTCTTCTGAGGTTTGTAGCATCACCTGAGACAGATGCAAAGTCGGCTAAGAGGTATATCAATCACTCCTTTGTTCTCAAGTTGTTAGATCTTTTTGATTCAGACGATCCCTGAGAGAGAGTATCTGAAGACAGTTCTGCACCGTATCTATGGAAAATTCATGGTGCATCGGCCATTCATTAGGAAAGCAATTAACAATATTTTTTATTGATTCATTTTTGAAACTGAGAAGCATAATGGAATAGCAGAGCTATTGGGGATTCTGGGAAGTATAATCAATGGATGGGTTTGCTCTACCTCTAAAAGAAGAGCACAGGCTTTTTCTTGTTCGAGCATTAATTCCACTACACAAACCAAAATGCTTACCCATGTATCACCGGCGATTGTCATACTGCATTACACAGTTTGTGGAGAAAGACTGCAAGCTTGCTGATACTGTTATACGAGGATGTTAAAATATTGGCCAATTGCTGATACTGTTATACGAGGAATGTTAAAATATTGGCCAATCACAAACAGTTCAAAAGAGGTTATGTTCTTAGGTGAGCTGGAGGAAGTTTTAGAAGCAACACAGCCTGCGGAGTTTCAGCGCTGCATGGTACCCTTGTTCCGCCAGATTGGACGTTGCTTGAGTAGTTCGTATTTTCAGGTCGGTAGTTTACTTTTTTTCCCCCTTAATTTTTAGCTGTAAATTTTTCTTCTCTTCTTCATAACATTTGAACAGCAAACTTTTAGACTTCTAGTTATTGGTACAAATAATTAAATTATAGTTTTGCCCTTGTCTTGATTATAGTTTTTTCTGCTCTGGTAAACAGGGTGGTAAATCACATATTGTTGCACTAAGATGTTGTATGCAGGTTAAAAAATAGTAATCACAGAAAGCACTTACCATGAATCAGTCTAGGCAAAACTTGTACATATTTACTCCAAATTGATTTAACATCATGAAATGTGGAATTTTTTCAGTTTTATCCTTTAGGCTATATCACTTTCAGCCCTTTCGAAATGATGCTAAACATGGAAGCTCCAAGAACAGTATTGGTTGCTCTTTATTCACGTACCTTTTCTCTTCCTTATTTTTGCGCATGGATGCATCAAAATGCATAGAGTTATCTTTCTAAAACAGTTGGAGAAACTAATGAGAGAGCAAGAACAGGAAATTCGACTCCTGTTTTCAGGTAAGTGGATCACTCAATGGGCTGTAAAATAGAAATTTGTCTTTAACCACTTGGGTTCCAGGACATAGGATGAAATCAAAAGGATCAAATCTGACCAATTGGTTACAGGTAACAATATCTTTTCATTGTGTAAAGGAGGAGGCTACAATAATGAAATAATCAGATGGCAATGACAGGACATGGGAGCGATAAAGTGATTGAGGTGCTGGAAATAGCTTTCTTTTTGTATTGAGACTGTTTCCAGCGATGCACGTCATGAAGTGAGCCAGTGAAGGCCAGATTGATCTTTGATGGAATGAAAGGATCATATAGGTGAATGTTGAAATAAAATCTTTTTGTGTTTTCTGTCAGGGTTTGAGCCATTAAAAAACTGTAGAGAAAGCGATCCTGAAATTTATCTTTGTTTTCGTTAGTAGGCCTCAGATGTTGGTGATTTGGAAAGTTGGGTTTATAGATGTTGGTTACCTGAATATTATGTTTATAATTATGTTTACGAATGTGCTTACTTGAATATCCTGTGTTTAAAAGCTCAGGTTCGTTGTTTTTACACAAGGATACCAACCTGAAACAAGCCATGCTTGATATTTAAATGATACACAAATTATAGAGGACTGTTTTTGTTTTCTGCTATCATTATTGAGAAGTTTACATTTGTGACCCATTGATTCAGAACCATGATTTCACTTGTGTGAGAATAACATGCAATTACAGGATTCTGGTCTCATGAATTACCTATAATATCAGTTGAAATTTAGCATGTGGGCAATGACTGTGTTTATCATATTCGCATATTTAGTGTTTAATTTTTATCTATTTAGTATGGGGATGTTATTAATTTAGAGCAATAAGTTTTGATGACAATGGTATGAGGTGTTAGTTTGTGGCGGTGTAGATTCAGATAGGGAGGACTCTGGAACTTGGCTTGAGTTAGAAAGATTTTCTTTGGTAATAGTTTATATTTGAACAACTGTGATTGAGTTCTTATGCCATAGTAAAGTTTTCCAAATAGCATATGTTCACACTAGAAGCTGTGCTTTAAACTGTGTGTTGGGCAGTGGAGAAGCATGTCAACAATGCGTGTTGCGGATATGAGAATGCCAAGTTGGGTGGGTGGAATTGCATGAATGGCAAGAATGAACTCAACTATGCATTAATGGGTTAAACTGCGGGTAGAATATTTATAGAATAGCGTGTTACTGGTGAGAAGCACAAAAGAAATGTGGCAGAACACATGGTTTCAATCAAATATCACAAAGGATTAATATTTATCCACTTGCTTCTTTCTGATGGAGAGGAACATGCAAAAGGTTAGACTTATTAGTAGCCGTTGAGGTTTATTAAGTAGTTTGCTGGTTGAATAGGCCTCGTAATCATCTGGATTCTTTCTGAAAATAATTTGTGATAAGAGCAATATGCAACTTCTTAATATCCTTGGCCTGTCTTCACTGCTGTTGGTTTGTTACATTCTTTTTGCCACATGACCAAAAAGACACTTTGCTCTTGTTCTACTTCTCTTTTGGCTTCCTTTGGGTGGCCTTGTGTTTCAGCCCCTTGATTTTGTTTTTCTCCTTATTTTCTTTACTTTCTCTCCTAAAATTTGATGGTCCAAGAAATCATGAAGTTTGTTCTTTTGCAGCTCGCCTTATTGGGATTTCATGTCCTTGTTTCTTTGAATTGTTGATAGCAAGACTAGTTAACACCTTTTTCCCTGTATTTGGTTGCCCGTGTAGAATCATGATTAAAGTTCAAAGATATTTTATGGCGATCAAAACAAACATTCCATGGGAATGTAACCCTGGTAGAGGCTTAAAAATCACACCTAGAAAAATGGAATTTGGATTTTTATTTGGAAAAAAATTAGGTCTTTGGTACTTCCTATAGAATCACGTCATATAATGAGATAAATTTCTGTTGAGATAAGGGTAGTTTATAATATATTAAGTTGCTATCTTCACTGCATATAGAGATTTTTTTTAAATTTGACCCAGTTTATTTGCAGGTGGCAGAGAGGGCTTTTTTCTTACGGAACAATGATCACGTTGAGAACTTTATCAAACAGAATTGTAAAGTTATACTGTCAATCATCTTCCCTGCTTTAGAGAGAAATGCAAGACAGCATTGGAATCAGGCAGTGCAGAGCTTGATGCTAAATGCTCACAAGATATTCTCTGATATTGATCCAGAGCTCTTTTAGGAATGCATGCACAAGTTTCAGGAAGATGAAACAAGGGAGAAGGAGCTGAAGTTGAAACGTGAAACCACATGGAAATGCTTGGAAGAGATTGCTGCAATGAAGGCTACAAGTAACGACCCAGTATTCGTCCCCTCGAAAATTATGGCACGTGCACCATCTGGCTAGACAGTTGGATATCACCATATGATTTGGTTTGGCAGTTGGTGTGCAATGCAAACCAAGGGAGTGGAATATGAAAGGCAGTTAAATTTGGGGTTGCCATCTGATTAGAACAAGAGTTGGGGAAAGAAGGCATTGTTGTATGGAAAAAATTTCCATTTTTGGTCATTCTGATGGACTGCATCACTGCATGTAAAAGACTTAGGGTGGGAAAACAAATGGGTGAGAGCAGTGGTCTGAGGTGGTTAATGATTTGTGAAGGGTGAAAATTGGCAACGACAAATTTAACTCGGTGTACAATTCCTTATTGATTCTGGTTTAACAGGAAAAAGTATGGTCATGTCCTTGGAATGAAGCTTAAAAAATGGAAGTATAATGTGAGAAGGGTCTAGTCTAGTACTCACGCTTTTATTACTGTTTGATTCAATATTACTTCTGCTCCTCATGTTTTTATGATGATCTGGGTTTTTGAAGTGGTCTACAAGCAATAAAATTCTTAAAAAAAAAAAAAAAAAAAAGAGGGAATTTACTTAATCTAGTAGCATTAAACCTGTTAATAATTGCACCATCCTTGTCATGGAATATGTCAAATTTGTAAGAGCAGACATTGAATCTGTCTTTTGAGTAATTTGGTGGCTTTAATAATGCCAGTCCTCTCACAGCACAAATTCCAATGCAACCATTTATACTGCTACTTGGGCAGCTAAAGCTTAATTACTTAGGGGTATTTTCGTCAAATTGTTCAAGTACAATGATAGTACGCCAAATCAATCTCACACGTCACCGCCTGCCATCATATATTCACCATGAAATTTTAATAAAATAAAATAAAATAAAATAAAAAGGAGAAGAAAACACCCTGACAACTTAACAAGCAACAACACAGACATAGCCCATCTTCTTCATCATCCTCCCCTATCTATCTATCTATCTATCCCCCATTGAAATTCGATCAGATTTCCTGTCAAATCCAAAAACCCTAACAACAACTAATCGCATGTGATGTGAATATATCCCCCAAATCGGTCAATCAAGTTTATCATGCATTCTTCTTCTTAGCCTCAAAACTCTATAACATCACAACCTCGCAATCCCTAATAATCAATCGCAGGAGACGAAAGGAAATTTGTTTATTAGGGATTTCATTTCTAGGGCGAGTGAGACAGAATTTTGAAATGCCAAGCGTGGCCGTCAAATTATACAGCGTATTCTTCAAATTCCTATTAAAGCACCGATTACAAAACCGGATCCAAAACACACATGACGATTCCGATCCATTCGGCGTCACCACCAGACCGGAAGAGTCCGTATCCGCACCTAACCCATCCTTCACCGACGGTGTTGCAACTAAGGATATCCACATCGACCCTTTTACCTCTCTCTCTGTGCGGATCTTCCTCCCGGACTCGGTTGTCTCCCCTCCCGAACCTAATTCCAAACCTAAACCCAGACCTAATCTTAAACGACCCGATCCTGACCTAAACGACAACCCTACTTCCTTCATTGCTAACCACCATTTCAGTACGCAGCGCCGTAACAGCCTCGGTCACGTCACCACGGGATCCAGCCTTAGAGAGGACTCTAGAAGGAATAGTTACGATTGTTCTAATGATGTTGAGCCGTTGAATGTGAAATCGAATGGTATCGGTGCTGGTGTGTACAGAGGGTATGCGCCCGCGGTTGATAATTCCAGGAGTTTGCCGGTGATGTTGCAGTTCCATGGGGGCGGGTGGGTGAGCGGGAGTAATGATTCAGTGGCCAATGAATTGTTTTGTAGGAGGATTGCGAAGCTGTGTGATGTGATTGTGGTGGCTGTTGGGTATAGGTTGGCGCCTGAGAATAGGTATCCAGCGGCTTTTGAGGATGGTTTGAAGGTGTTGAATTGGTTGGCCAAGCAGGCCAATTTGGCCGAGTGTAGTAAGTCGATGGGGAGTGCTAAAGCTGGGTCTGAGTTTAAGAAGGGTGATGTTAATCGGCATATTGTGGACACGTTTGGTGCATCCATGGTGGAACCGTGGCTTGCAGCTCATGGTGATCTGTCCAGGTTCGTTGGTTATCAGATTTTATTGGATATCGTAAAGATACATTCTTTTTATTGATCTGCATTGCTTGTGATAATACATTGTTAGCAGACTTACTGATTTGGTGAAATGGGAGGATGTTATGAAGTTAAGATGATTAGCCATCAGGGTGTGTTCAAATGGGGATGGATATGATGCTTTACACAAGATTGATGTGATTAAATTGAACAAATGGATTGATTTCTTTAACACAGTTTGCTATCGACAATTATACAATATGATTTGGTTTTATGAAGGGGAATGATGTTTATTTTTAAAAGGTTTTTTTAGATTTTTTCTGTTCTGAAATGGGCAATTTCAGATGGGCTTGAAGTGCATTAGTAGTTAAGCTCACATCCTATTTGTTGATTTAGTTCCAGTTTTTTAAGTAGAACTGCCTCAATTATGCTAGTGCACAGTGCACTGGTAGTTAATCTTAGATCCTTTTTGTTGAATTTTCATTTCAGTTTTTAAATCGGAACTGCTTCAATTATGTTGCATGGTGTAGTTAAGCTTTTGCATGTCTAGTGAAACGTTAAAACTAAAGACAACCTTCACTAACTAAACTTGCCAAATTTTCATATGAAATTTCATTCACGTGCCTTTTGAAGTCATATGCCATTAGTTCAATTTGCAGGCTATGTTTTAGCCATTCCTAAGTTTGATATTTGTTAGTGTGATTAACAAATTCGAGGAATAAATCTTTCCAGTGGTCAACTTGCCCAGGCATTTTGTTTATCGTGAAGTTAGATGTGGACTTTATTTGTTTTGTGAAAAACATCTAGCAAAATTGTAAACCAGGTTACACTTGGTTAATTGATTTTGTTTCACAAGGAATATTGTGCCTTGGGAAAGGTGGATAATGCTAAAATTGTTGAGCTAAACTATTGACCATGTCACAGTGGGTTTCCTTTTCTAGAAAGATGAGCAATTCAATTTTAGACAGGCATTTCTGTAGTTAATGTAAAAGAATTTTAGATTTGGCTTGTCTTTCTACAACTTTGGATCTTTCAACCACAAAAATTGAAGATAATTATTTCATTTTCACTCTAACTCAATGGTGTATTTTCTGGTGTTAAATAAAACAATTGTTTGGAAATGTGTGAATTGGTTCTATGGAATGCACCAATGCATTATCTGTTTTTGTTTTCATTTTCTTTATTTCTAATTGGCTTTTACTTTTTCCTGCCATTTGTGCTTTTGATACTTATTTCTTCTTAAAAGCTTGTTCCATATTGTACTTTGCTCTGGGCCTTTGCCAGATTCAGATAAAATGAGGTGTTTATATTTCTAATATTGTCATTGACAGGATTGCTTCTTGTCACTGGGGTTGATTCATTATGTCTCGATTTTATTTAGATTTTTATTCTAGCATTTGTTTGTTTAGATATGTTGGCCAAACTAAATTAGCTCCTTCCCGGATGTACCCCAAACCTTTCTGCTTTTTGTCCTTTGCCACTGGGAGTGGGTTGATTTATCCCTGTGTCCTTTTTACCAGGCCTTTAATGGCTCATAGCCCATTCGCCATAGAAGATGGCCAAGCTCTATGCATCAAGATGTGAATTTTTTTTCTTTTCTTTTTCCATTTGTCAGGCTCCATTTGGAGCTCAAACTCACACCTTGTAGTCTTGAAGGCAACTCCTGAACCATTAAGCCAAAGCTCATTGGTTTCTAGCTGTGAACTTTATGGTTCAAAATGGTAGTGTTGATTTTGTTATACATGGATATTTAGCTGCTTAGACTGGATTTTCCATTGAAATCTATATATCTGATCTTTTGAAGCTGGGAAAAGTGATGAATGAATGGTTTACAGGATTAAAGAACGTAACCGGTTCCCTTTTATTGTTTATATATGAATATAATAGATAGATAGATTAGGATGCCATACTCCAAAGCCTACTCATACGCTAACCAAGCAAGCTACAGGTAGAATGGGGTCTTGTTCATATAAGCTAGGAGACTAGTGATCTATCTTGTATCTTACATATCCCTTTTCAGCTCTGTTGATCTGTGTAAAGCAGGTCATATTAATAACTTGATTAGTTGAGAGGGTATATTTTGGAAAATCCCATTGGAGATATCTGATTTTTTAATCTTTCTTTTGGCATATTCTCGCTTTTATTATGTTTTTTGCCCTTCCTTTTCTCTGAGATTTCCTTGTCCATTGGTTGATACTTCACAAGGGGAAGCACAAACAGATTGTGAAATATTCTATGTTGTTAACAAGAAGACCTCGACCTTAACATACTGATTGATTAAAAGATTTATGTTGTGATCAGAAATTCACTAGACACTGAAAAAATAGAAGAAGCAATGTGGAAGTGTATATCCCAAATGACTGCAATGGTTTCCCTTGATGCTTTTTTTTTTTTTTTAGTGCTTTTAATGCATATAGGGCAAATATTTTCATTGAACTTGCTTCTTTTTTACGTTCAAATGTGTGGTTATTCTTGTTTATTAGTATTCTTTTTAGACATATGTAGCTTTTCTTTCTGTGCAAAATCACGACTATAATGCAATTATCTGTCATGGAATTTCTAATTTCTTATATTGTTCAAACAGATGTGTTCTACTTGGAGTGAGTTGTGGTGCAAATATTGCAGACTACGTGGCCCGGAAAGCTGTAGAGGCGGGCAAGCGTTTGGACCCTGTTAAGGTTGTAGCACAGGTGCTGATGTATCCATTCTTCATTGGGAGTGCCCCCACACATTCTGAGATAAAGTTGGCAAATTCCTACTTCTATGATAAACCAATGTGCATGCTTGCTTGGAAACTCTTCCTTCCGGAGGAAGAGTTCAGTCTTGACCACCCATCTGCCAACCCCCTAATTCCTGGCAGGGGACCTCCTTTAAAGCTCATGCCCCCAACATTGACAGTGGTGGCAGAACATGACTGGATGAGAGACCGAGCCATTGCTTACTCTGAGGAGCTGAGGAAGGTTAATGTTGATGCACCTGTTCTTGAGTATAAGGATGCAGTCCATGAGTTTGCAACTCTGGACATGCTTTTGAAGACCCCACAGGCCCAGGCATGTGCGGAGGATATTGCTATCTGGGTCAAAAAGTATATTTCACTTCGGGGTCACGAGTTCTCTTATTGAGGGGGATAGCAAGTTGAGAGAAGGTTGCAGCAGGAGCATGATCTACCTGTAATGGTGATAACACTGTCCTGCATGATTATGTGGGGTTGTGGAATGAAGGGGTTCTATAATTATTTTATTGGTTGTCTCTGGGTTAACATAGCTGCTGGGTTTTTCCTCACCTTTTCTTGTTTACAACCTGTCATCCTGTTAGGAACTTTTTGTAAGATAGTACTTTTTCTGAGATTAGGATTAGTATTTTGTGAGATAAAGTCACCTCTCGTCCGAGTTTATGATATATTAGGGCATATTCCCGATGGAATTTTTTTCCCGTGTATTAGAATGTACTATCGCTCATGAACAGAGTTAATCAATGAATCTCACTCTCTCCGCTATCTGTGCTTTCTGAGTTATATATCTAGATAGAGGAATTTTTTAGGTGGGTATTCTAAGGGCACAAGGGTGGATGGGTCGGCCGCATCACCCTAATGAAACCAATGCGGATGACACATCTGTAGTACTATGAGGAGCATTGCTTGGATCTCGGTTAATCAATAAATAATCAGACAAATAGATGAGGCATAAGATATCCACCTTGGATGGGAAGTATTCGATAGGCAATCAGTGAAACTCCAAAGTTCATGATAAAGCAACGCTGAGATAATCTTATATTTTAAGAGAGCAGCTGATAGAAATTTTAGTGCGTTGTGTATATCTCCTATGTCCGTCCAACGTATACAGGCAATAATTTTTTTTTTTTTTTTCCTCCTTGTAGGCTTTCTGCCAGGATGAAGTTGATGGTGCCGATCTCGCGGATAAATATCAACAATTGTGTTCCAGAAGAAAATTCTGGGGCGTGATTTCACATGATGAACCGTGCCTCACCTTGGTTTCTTGCCATTCTCGGAGGTAAGAGGGTAGGAACAGCCAAGAAGCCGAAAAGGAACTCTGTGCAGTAATAGTGAAGGATGTGGAACCTGGCTGTTGACTAAAAGAGATAGAAGAGGCTCTATTTCTTGGTTCCCTATATTTGCAGGCCAGGCCAGGCTGCCAGCGCAGTTTCGGCCACTGTATGCCTCGGTATTGGAAGCACTTTTGAGGGAGGTGAGTTCAGGCAATGAACGTAACCTACTTTGATTTGGGTTGCTCAGCTACTTATGCTACCTTGATGTTGAACACAATTGGTAAGGACAGTTGTAAACCATATTAGGTAAACATAGGAGTGTATCCACATATGGAATTAAAGAATACAGTTCAATGAAGCACTTGGAGACGATGGAACTATCAAATTCTCCTACTTCAGCTTTGCGATGAATAGGAGGAAAAACTGTTATAGTTTGTGAGAAGTTTGTGCATCTTAAGTTAATAACTGGTTGTTCTTGTTGTTGACTTCTGTCGCAACTGAATAACGTTAAATCTCTATCAACTTACACCTTTTGTGCGTTACTAATGATAATCTCTTTTTCGTTGAGTTTCATTATTTGCAATAGTCCTATCAGGCACATGGATTACAAGCTCATCAGGAACCCAAAAAAAAAAAAAAAAAAAAATCATGCAATAGTATATGATGAAAAAAATATCCTTCTGCAGGCCATATCGCTTTCATGAGTTCAATCAAGTGTACCCTTCTGAAATGATCAATTTACAGCAGATGATTGAAAAGGAGGTTAATATGGTGGTAGTTAGCACTTGTTACATATAAAATTTCATTAACCGATTCATCGGTTAGTCTCAGAGGTAGTTTTACTCATTTTAAAATAGAGAAGATTTGAGAATATGATCAGTAGTCGAATATGAATATACCGAAGGAAGAAGTCAAGATCGACGGTAAAGATGACATAAGAAATGGCCATTCTGAACCATGGACTAGTCAACTCCCGATGTAGAATGCCTATAAGGTTTATCTGTCACCACCTTGCAGAGTTGGTGTATGACTGAGGCTCGGCTTAATACATTTTGCAGCAATTAATGAAACAATTTTGATGGTATCAGATGAACAAGGTTACATTGTTTCAACTCATTTTTTGTTTCCAATCAAATGGGAATGCTCTTGAGCTGGCACTTATGGGAAATCTGTTCTGTTTGAAGTCCATATTGACACCTACACAGGCTTAATCTGAACCCTTTTAGATTCTCATCAAAGCACTTCATAAAGGCTGAGCAACCAATAATGCAGGATTGTGATATCACCAATAGACAAAGATATTCCTAGCAAACAAATAACAATACAACAAATATATGCAGGAGATGTGAAGATTTTCAAACACAACAATGGAATAAACGAATACAGATCCGCGAACAAACAGAGGAGAAGTTCCTCCTAGGCAACCAGCCCTCGGAGCTAGGACATTTCGACCTCCTCCTACCTTTATTGTACATGAACACAAAGCAATGAAAGCAGTAGAAAGTACAAAGTCCAAAGATTTCAAACAATCACATTTTCCAGCACAACTGGTGAAATATTGAGAAATAGAATGGAAGCAAGAAGGACAATGAAGTGAATAATATCACAGCAAACACATGAACATGAGTACGGTCAACAATAGCACCATTAGTTCCACCACCACCACCACCATCACTACCAGTAAGAGATGGAGCTGGCGCAGGCTCAGGTGCTGCCTCTTGAGACATACCTGTCAATGCCAACATTAGACAAATCATGCAAATTGAGGCCAGCTGAATGAATAGACTTTGGTTTGCCATATCTAACCACTTGCAAAGTGATAGAAGAATTCATACCAAAAACTGATAGCTTTATAGAAAGATTACACTGAGTTAGAGCAACGGTAAAACTGGGGCAGTTTTTTTCTGCAAATTTGTTGAGTACTTGTTTATATCAAGTGAAGACTGTAAGATCAATATTTTATAGCCATCAAAAAGACGACCAAAAACATCAAAACAAGCTGCTCTGAAAGAGAGTATAGACACTGCCCATACCACACCTTGCAGGAATTAATATTTTTCAAGTGTTCAGCTTGGAAAAGTAATGTTGCTTGCACACGATTAGGTATAGCTGATATAAGAATTGACCATAAACTAATAAAATTCTGAATTTTAAAAGGGATTTGTTAGTGTCCAAGTTTAGTACATGTCATATTAGATCATATCATCCAAGAATCAAATTTAATTGAAGAAAATGATTTCTGTAAAATGATTTGTTTATCTGATATTACTGAAAAAGAAAGTTTATACGCATGATGATGATGTCGCAGATTAAGCCTAACTAATTACTTTTGTCAACAATGTACTGGTGGAGCTAAAACTAACTTGCACCAGATCCCATAAATTAGTTTCGTCCCGCCAAAAGGTTTTTAGCCAATTCCAGCTGGTAGAAGCTTCAAAAGTCACTCGAACTTTGGCTCCTGTTGCTGTGTTTAGATGGGCAGCTGCAATAGCCCCCCTCCCCTCAAGCTGGAGTGTGGGGATCTGGGACACGCAGCTTGGACAATAAAGTATGAAATGAGTAGAATGATGAGCCTTTATAAGAAAATAGTTTTTTTCGAATATGATTTTCTGTTTTTAGCAAATATGGTTTCATAATTTGTTTATTGGTAAAAATTTATCTTGTAGTATAACATCATTTGTAAAATGGTATCAAATCCATAATATCGTTACATTCATATGACCCGATATCAAATTCTATATATTATTTCAATTAATTATGTATGGTTGCATAATTTTTTTTACTCTAATATAAAATTTGTTCATATTTTTTTACTTTTTATATATATTTAAACAAATTTCGTTTTTATCACTATAGAATTTGTTCAAATATGCACAAAAAATAAACACATTTTGTATTTAAAGTGAAAAAATTTTATATCTAAATTTTAGATAATAATTAGTTAAAATAAATGTACAGAATAGTTTTTCACTTTTGCATAGTATCAATATTCTTATAATAATATAAATATAATTTTTTTGACAATATTTCTTTAATATAAAAATACCCCATTTTTAGTTTATAAGTATATTATATAATATAAAATTTTAATCCACTTTAATTTTTTAGGAACTGTTAATATGTCATTTTATATAAATATTTATTTTATTATAAAATTTAATTATTTTAGACTAAATCAATTATTTATTCTTGAAATTTAAATACAATAAATTAACTTTATATTTTATATAAAAAAGTATTTTATTTGATTTTTCTATTAAATGAAGACTAAATATTTAATCATTATAAACTTTGTACTACTTTTGTCTTCTATTTATATACCTTAGTTTTTATTTTTTTTATTTTATTATATGATTATTGTTTCTATTTTCTTTCAATTTTAACTTTGATTTGTTATCATTTAAAATATTTTAATTATTTTATTTATTTGAAAAAATAATTATTGTCTATCGTTTATATCTATGAATCTTAAATTTTTATAAATAAATAGATAACACTTAATCAATAATTTTAATTTTAAAATATTTACATATGCTCAATTTTAAAAATTTTCTAAATCTATCATTGATTCTACATATCCTTGTAAGATTAATTTATTTTTTAACTTCTTATATAAATTGAATAAATTAACATTTAACTATTTTATATTTTTAATAAATTTATTTGTCTCTCAAAAAATGATTGATTAATATAAAGAGATAATTTGATTATTATTGATTAATTTGATTATTTAATATGTACATATAAAAAATGATAACATTATTACATTATTTTGATTATGAATTAATGATACTCTACAATAAAATTTTATAATGAATTATTTATTTAAATAAATTATATTTCAATTATTTAGAATATATATATATATATATATATATATATATATATATATATATATATATATATATATATTCAATTAATTTGATTATATTTTTATATATTAAAAGTGAATGAAATCAAATTAAATACGATTTTATGTAATTTTTAGTTATTTTTCTTTTTTGAGTCTAACCGAACTTTTTAAAAAAGTTTAGAGATCAAAATGATATTTTATCTATTTTATAATAGTTATAAATTGATTTGAGGATAGATTTGAAAGAAAAATTAAAGTTTAGGCATATTTTTGTTAATAAATTAAATATGAGATAGATTTGAAAAATACGCTAAAATTCATAATTTTTTTAGTAATTAAGCCTCTAGATTTCCACAACAGAAGAATACCCTATAAAAACACAGTAGCAGTAATAGAGCAGTTAAATGAACTTCAGTAGGAGAACTCAAGATTCTGAGGAAGTTGCTGAACAGCAAAAGTAAGATCAGACATGGACTTGGAGAGATGGAATTAGTTTCCCATCTGGTCTTCGATATGATGAGTTATCAGGCAAAGAAGAAGGCTGATCAAAACTAAAAGTAGGCACCATAGGCGTAAGCAGGAGGCTTAGATTCCAGAAAAAGTCTCTTCTAATAGGTCTTTTCTAGTGTATACTTTCATTGACAAAAATTGATACCAGCTGAGCTTCTTACAGCATCATCAACATAAACAAGCAAAGCAATGAAAGTAATAGCAGTTTGTTTAATGAAAGCAAAGCAAAGCAGCAATTGTGAAGTTGTGTATGCATATCATATCTAGAATTATAAGTTTATAACTGCAATTGAGTAGAAAATACTCTTATACAGCAACTATTTGTTCGAAACAATTACTTAGATGGACTAATACCAAAGATTGGTATAAACAACCCTATCAGTTGAAACAGACATTTAAATTGTGACAATTCCTTTTATGACAGATTCTTTTGCCGATCGATGGAACAACTATGCAGGCCGGCTTCTCGAACGAATGTTAATGGCTCTAGATGCCATTGCTCTCAAATTTGCTCTTGCCAAGGAAAGATTTCCTCCTGATTGTTCATGAGTTCCCCTAAAAGCCTCCATGAACTCTTCTCTCTGCAGCCTTAAAGCTAGTGCAGCATCCTCATCTTGGCTTGGTGTGCCTCTTCTTCTCCTTCCACTTACGTCTCTCCTTAATAGCCATGAAAGGTTTTCTCTTTGCAAGCTTTGGTCTAGTTCAGCCTCCTCAGCTTGGCTTAGTGTCCCTCTTCTGCTCCTTCCACTAGCGTCTCTACTCAATAACCTTTGAGCCAATGCAGAATTTTCATCTTGGCTATGTATCCTTCTTCTCCTTGCATTTGCAACCAATTCAGCAGAATAGCGAATGGCTTGACTTCTCACGGCAGTATCAATTATTGTTTCTGGGGTTTGGCGCGTTGCTTCTCTGTCAGTTAAGGCCCCAGCTGCCTTCCTTGCTTCAATTTCTTCTGGAAACAGGAGCTGTATTGTGTTCCAAAGAACTGTGTTCACGGTGCACGATCTTCCATTGCTAAAAAAAATTCACAGAATGGAGCATGGTCAATGTCAAAAATTATTCTTTGAACAATTATATGAACTCCATGATTAATAATCAAACTTAGGAAACGGAATTCACACCTTATTAGCTGTCTGCACTTTGGGCATTTCTTCCCACATTTAGAAGCAGCAGATCTCAAGCACTTCTTACAGAAACTACAAACAAAGAGGAACCACTCAGGACTAATTTGATCAAGAAACAATTCCGAAGAAAGAAAATTGGACATGCTTAAATAATCACCACTTCCTATAAATCAAAAGCAAAACACTCGAAATTTTGGTTTACCTGTGTCCACAAGAAGTGGTACTTGGTTCGAAGCAAATCTCTAGACAAATCTGCCAATTGCCAAGAACATTAAACCCCATTAAAAATAATGAAAACCCATCTGGCCTAATTGAGCTAAAAGCAACCTACATAACAATAAAAGAGATCAATTAACACTTACTGCACAAGAAAGCTCTTCTCTTAGCTTATCCAAGCAAGGAAGAACCGAATTGGAACAAGAAACACCAGAATTCTCTTTATTCAATTCATCTCCTTGTGTTTTACGTTCTTCTTTCCCTGTTTCTAATTTTGGTCTTATCTTTTCTTCCTGATTCTCTGCAGGAACCCATTAAAAAAGCAAATAAAGAAATCAGATTTCTCTCATTCTCAAATCCCTTCAAGGAAACAAATCATTATTATCCCGATTCCTAATAGGTAAGGTCAGATCAAATACCTTTTTTCTCAGATTTTTCTTCTTCTTCTTCTTCCTCAAGCCTAATAACAGGAACAGAAATGGAAATCGGACTCATTCTCTCAACCCTGCGTTTTCTGCTATGAACAGAAAAATTAACTTCTATCAGTTCAACTTCGAAGAAAATTGATAACCAAATGCACCATAGTTTTCAAGAAATCGAACACCTTCTTGAAGTTTTGGAAGGTGGAGTCTTGAAGGGCAAATCAGATCGTTTCTTGTGCTTAAACAGTCTTTCAGGTGTGTCTTCGACGATAAGGCTGGCTACAACAATGGATTCTTCGTCCCAACCAGCCATGGCGGCTAATGATTTAAATCTTGGACTGAACAAACCGTCCTCGTTTTGCTCATTCTCAACTGAGTCTGATTGCCTTTGGTCCGATGAACTCTGTTTTGGTTCTCCTCCACTCACCATTTCTTGAAAGGAAGGGATGGTTGAAGACACAATTAGGGTTAGATGATGATAAATAGATAATGGGTTTTGTAACGGTCGAATTGTTTAGAAATTGTATTGCAATTATTGAAATTTTGTAACATATTATTCTGTCCTTTACAACGGCTATAATTCCGGAACTTGGGAAAGTAGTGTCGTACTTCTGGTAAACCTTAGTCCACCACAGCATATCAATGTCTACAGTACCGTGTGATCATCGGATATCAGATGATGGAATATGGGATTAATCAATCAATCAATATATATAGTATTAATTTCAGTTTAAAAGTTAGTTTTAAACCATTATTTAATCATTATTTATTAAATAATTATGTGTATTATAAATCATGACTTAATTTAAAATTATTATTTATCATTTGTTCGTATAATATAATCACATTATCATTATTTTATATTATGTTCACATTATCATTATTTTATAAAATTATCATATCAAAAATATTTCTAAATATAAAATTTGAAAAATCAATTACCACAATAAAAAAAAAACCTGTCTAAATTAGAAGTTAAAAAATCTTTAAAAAAATAAAATTTTAAATAGAAAGTAAAGATTATACAAAAAAAAATTCTTAAAAATATTTCTAAATAGAAAATTAGAAAAATCAATTACCACAATAAATTTTCAAATTAGAAATTAAAACTCTCAAAAACAAAAATTTTAAATAGAAAATCAAGATTATACAAAAAAATATTTTAAACAAGAAATTAAAAAAATTTTAAAAGTAAACATTTTAAACTATTTCTAAATAGAAAATAAGAAAAAAATAAAAATTCTAAATAGAAAGTCAAGATATTTTGAACAGAAAATTAGTAATATCTCAAAAGTAATAGTTTTAAACTAATTCTAAACAAGAAATTAAAAAAATATCAAAAGTAAAAATTCTAAATAGAAAGTCAAGATTTAAATTAATTTCATTGATTATTTAAAATTTTAAGTGTATGATGACAAACAATAAAATAATAGATTGTCAAATAAATTTGCTCTTAAAATTGTACCACACAAAATTGACAGTATAAATCAATTGACAATATTTTGTTATAATTATTTCACATATGTATATATATAGTTTGTAATTATCTATTATTTTTATTTTTATTATAAAATACTTAATATTATTCATTTGATTGATTATCAGAAATTATTTCGTTCAAGTTTAATAAATTTTTCTTAAAATTGGGTAACATAAAGTTGGAAATCAATAGATAATTTGCTATTACAACTAATTGTATATATGATTATAAGTTTTGAGAAATATAGTTTATTATTTATATATTTGTTTGACAATAACTTTTACAAATTAATAATTAAGTTTTAATTATTATTATTATTATATTATTATATTATTGTTACTATTATATTAATTCTAATCATTTAACTAATTATTTAGTAAAGATAAATATTAAATTTATTATTATAACAACGCACGGGTTCACTAATAATAAGTATGTTTAAAATATAAGTCCTAACCAGTGAATATTGATCAATCTCAGGGTAGTATAATAATTTACCCTTAGGCTCCGCTTATGTCGCGGAAAATATTTCAAGAAAATATTTTTCACATTTTTCTTTATTTTGTGCATCCAAAAAATTAATCAATGGGAAATATTTTTCTTATTAAAGAGAAAATTAGTTATTTTTCAAAAAAATAACTTTCCATTTTGAAAACAATAATTCATATTTCGGATTTTGATAGAATCATCCTAATGAAAAATAAATCATATAAACACATATATTTACTATCATTGATAATAAAAAAAATAAATCATATAAACACGTATATTTACTATCATTGGTCATTAATGACTATCGACACCAACCACCGATCATCGTTGACCGGCGGTGATCGATAATAATAGGTGAGATCTATAAAATTTTTATTTTAATATATTTTTTACTTATATTAAATAATAAATAGTATAAAATATAAAATATTTATGGTATAAATTTTATTATAATCTTATAAATCAAAAGAAAATTAATATTTTTTTATAGAATATTTCAAACACTAGAAAATATTTTGTTTAAAAAAAAATTTCAAATAAATTATTTTTTGTAAAATAAATGGAGATTAATTTAACATAATGGTGCAAGAGTTTAAAATTTAAAAATGAAGAACAATTTATCTCAACAAAAAATCAGTTTTTTAATGTTAGAATGGATTTTAGGTTTTATTTTAACAGAATGTAAGTTATTTTGATTTGTTTCGATATATTCAAACTTTTTATGTTCGTTTAACTCATGTTCTTAATTGTGTATTATTAGATTTATAATGTTTTATTTGGAAACTCAAATTTTGAAAGAATTTAAAAGAATTAAATTCTGTTTTAATAATTTTATTGTTTAAAATATTATATTTAAAAGAACTCAATTTTTATTTAAAAAATGATTTAATCAGAAAGTTAATTTAAGATTTTTTGGAAAATAAACAAATATTATTAAAATGAATGAATACTCCGAATGAGATCTAAACTTTTCAAATTTACAAACATTGAAGACATTCAATGATGTAATAAAAATGGAAAATGAAAATTTCATTCATATTAGTTTGAATTTTTTTTTTTTTTTTTTCATTTGCTAGAGTTAGGAGTACGTATGCTCTCAATTTTTATGAAGCTCAACTATGAAGCATTTGTGTTGGCCTAGAATATGAGGAATATGAGTGTCGAAGTAAAAGTGAATTTCCAAGCTATTATGGAATCGATTGATCAAACTGCTGAAAGCTTCAACTCAATGGTTGTGTAAATCAGCTGCATAATGGTTTGGGATTACAAACATCAATTCACAAAAAGGTTAATACAATGAGGGTCTGATCTTGCGCCTTCCGGAACTCTCAAGACAAAGAACAAATGAATTTGGATGCTGAAAGAACAAATGAATGCTGAAAGAAATATTGGGTTACCTCAAGATCCGAATTTCTTTACCAATTGTAAATCATCTGAATTAATACTTTGCTCCTATCCTATCATAATTAGCAAAGATGGGACATAATGCACATCACAACCTTATATATTTTCATTGTCTATGTATATACATGTACAAAAAATAATTGATCTACTAATTGATTTTTACATCATAATAACACAAGTAATCACAAGCTCATTATCTTCTATTTCCTTCTTCTTGCCATGGCAAATGCTTGGTTATTGGATCCAAAAAGGTTTGCAACACTCGATCCTTAAGTCCAGTGTCAGTCACCTCACAAAACCTACTAGGCCAATCCGCTGGCTCAACAGCTCTAGTTCCTAAGCCTGGGGCCCGGTCCTTCGACCCGACATTCCGCTCATTTTGCCAATCAACCACATAAGCAGCCACCCTCCTATAAAACTTCTCTTTAAACACCTCCCAAACTTGATACTTGTAGTGATTAATCACCAACATTCCCCTATCAGCGTTCACATGCTTAAATCCATTCCTTAAATGGAAATGATGCACCACATTGATCAATGTGGTATTCAGTGCTTCAGGTTTCACTATACTCTTGTGTCTCTCTGGCGCTGCCATTCGACACGTGTATCCTACAGTGACTCCTTGTACCGGCAAGTGTTTCAATCCCGAGGGTCCGAAACTATGGCATGACACACGCACTTCTGCGACTATACTGTCCTTACTAGACCCGGATTGATTTCTAATCACATCATGTAAATTAAACCCAATTGGCAGGTGAAAAAATTCATCGACGTCCATAAACCCAACCCATTCGCACAAGGCCCGAGCCCTTAAGGAACAGTGTGCGAACCCGGCCTCTTGGGTCTTGATCCAAGGCCAAAAATGTCTAGAAATGTTAAAATCGGCATCTATTAGCGACTCTATAACACTATCAATCTCATCCTCACTGTTGTTATCATAAATGAACCAACGTTGGACTCCAATTTGGGAGTGGTACATTACCCATTCCTTTAAAAACCTTGCCTGATTGCGCAACATAGTGCATATGCACATTTCATGCGTCTTCCGAGCTATCGGTTCAGGGTCAAACCTGGGTTGGAGCCCCGGTCGGGCTATAGAGTGTAATGTTCCTCTACCTTTAACTCTAATTCAGACCTTTATAGAATCGTTCATCGTTAGTGGGGCACTCAAGATGCTCAAAGGCGTTTGGCACCGTACAATCTCTTGGGCTATGGAGATGACGTTGGATCTTAATAGGAACTTGGGTCTCCTAAAATCCCATCCGTACACGCACTCAAATCTTGACGAGTTGTAGAGCCTATCGGACCGTAGATTAAGCCCCTTCACGAATACGATTGTGGTGTTGTCCTGGTCTATCATAGCTTCGTAGACTAGCGAGTCCCACCTATGCGTGGGGCCCGGTTGAATATAATGACCAGATTTTAACTTCAAGGAAACGAGAAAGCCACGTGGATTTGTTGGGCACCGTACGATCTTCTCATCCAGATCATCACCGTCTATGTGATTTGGCGGCTTTTTAACCTCTCCGTGCGATGATGATGAGTTGGGCGAGAAATAAACGCAATCAACATCCTCCTTGGTAAATAAATGAGACGAGCGAGGGTATTTTAGGAAAATCAGAACCTGATCTGGTAACATAACGGTTTCTCGAATTGAAATCCCCGAATTAAACGGAGAGTCGCTGGAAACGACCTCCAACGCCGCCGTCCGCCACGTGGACACTATTTCCGGCCGAAACTTATCTGTTGAGAAACAGTGAAGAAATTAACTAATCAACGAAAAATAAATAAATATTGTTTTATATCTGTTAGTATAATAACGGATTGCTTTACCACCAAAGAAGAGGCGAAAGGAGGACAGACTGAAGCTGGTGAAGAGGACGCAAGAGAAGACGACGATGAGAGTGCACCAAAAGAACCTACTCCAAGAAACGACGTCGCGCCTCCTACGATCCTTCATCGCTGGTGGCGGCTGCTGTTGTTAACACTAATAACAACAACAACCACGAAAGAAACCAAAGCGACACAGAAGAAACCAAAGAGTTTCTGCATAAACAAGTAAGTAGGAGTGGCTTTTATAATATTGTATTTTATGAGCTACTAGTGATTTTGTTCTACTTAGCACTTGAAACGTCTAAAGAAAGTTCATTTTTTCCTATTAGAGAGAGAGAGAGGAGAGAAGGAATGGGGAATACCACTTGAAGGGGAAAGAGAAAGAGACGGCTTACATCTCTCATCGTCTGATCTTTGGTGTTTCTACCGTTCATATCGGTACCTTTAATTCGATGGTTGTGTAATATTATTATTAGTATTATTATTAATGTATAATTTAAATTTATATAATTTTTTATTTTTTGTTATTAATGTATAATTTGAATTTAGTTTTTAAGGTTATTTTAGATTAAAAATTATAATTAAATTTTATTTAAATGATTCAGATAAAGTGAAATTCAACAAACTTTATTTTATCTTTTGCATAAATAGTGAAAATGTAAATGTATAAATAAATTTAAAAATTTTTAGTTTTAAAATCAAAATAAGTATGAAATTTCTATTAAATTTAGGTCAATTATTTTATATTATAATTAAAGATAGAGATATAATACTAATGAGAAAATATTAAATTTTGAATATATATAAATATGTGTGTGTATGTTTATCATGATGCATTTTAATGTTATGCTTATTATAAGTAGTTCTTGGTTTTTATTATAAAATTTTTAGCATGCTTTGTTTATTTTAATACAATATCAAGTTGAAAAGTTAATGGGTTAATGGTTTGACGATTTTGAAAAGTGTTAAATACATTTTTTATATTACATTTTTTCACCTTCTCATTGTTATAGTAACATATGATATAATTTAAAATATAATTGATAAAACAGAATTTAAATATTTAATGAATTTTTTTGAAGTTAAAAAATAGAATAATAATAATATCATTTAAATCATGTCATACGTCACTATAACAAAGAGAAAATAAAAAGAAGAAAAAAAATAGATAAGATATTTAACACTTGTCTTAAACCATTATAAGATCAAAATATTATACATTTAAAATGTATCAGTTGATTTTATGAGACAACTATATTAAAAACTAAAAAAAAAATGTAAGTTTGAAATGTAAATGTATACATAAATTAACGTTGAAGATTACATTAGCTAATTTGCAAATTGACATCTCATTATTAACAGAATAATTTTGTGTTTATTTTAAATGTTTAACTGTTCTATAAGTAAAATAAAATTTTTTATAGGATATTAGAGTATTTTTATCTAATAGACCAGGCCAATTAGTAGATTTTTTTTCAGAAAAATATTTTAGAAAAATTTGATAAAAAAACAGATTTATTAGAAGAAGAAGAAGCCACATAAGATTTGGCATAAGAATTAAAATTCAATGTTATTACATTAATAGTCCATTAGTGTTTATTAAAGGTAAAATATTACATGGCTTTATTTTCTTTTATCATCTAATATATATATATAAAGCTAAAATCAAAGAGAAGCTTGAAGACTGATGTGGCAATTCTCTGTGAAAGTATTTGTTCAGTCCTTACACTGCATTATTTGTAACTGTTATGTCTCTTTGGTTCTCTTATTTGCATTTGGTATGGTTTGTGTCAACTCTCTGTTAATTTTTTTTTGTCCAACCGTTTCACTGCCTTCTTTGTAATTGTTGTGTCTCTTTGTCTCCCTTATTTGCATGTGTCATGGTTTGCATCTTTTGGCCAACTTATTTGTATTAAAAGATTGAATTTTTCTTATGTGAAACTACTTCTGCTGCAGATTATTGTTCTTCAAGTCAGAAAAATTTTTAATTTTTTAAAAAGATTTTCATTCATTATAAAAATTTAATATTATTTAGGATACTTAAATAAAGAAAAAGAAGGGTAGACTACTTTCAACGGAGGGATATGAAGACATTTCAGTGTATTTGTTAATAGATAATTGATTGTTATTTGCACATTATTCTAATATCATTAGAATTCTAAAATAATTTATAATGATTTGAAATAATATATATATATATATATATATATATATATATATTATTAAGTTAGTATTCAAATCACATCATCAAGGGAATAAATATGCAACTTACACATTAATCATCATCCAATATATTTTAAATATTTCTCAAAGACTAAGACTTCTGCTACCAATAACAGAACAATTAAACGGTAAAAATTAACTATTGTGAATAAAAAAATTCTAAATAATATCCCATCCTTTTTTTAATAAAACTCAAAGTAACAAACTATTATGCCTAGAAATAACAAATTGATATTGAAAAATTAAATATGATATTTAAAATAACAAACAATATGTTTGAGTACACTATATTATGTATTATTGACACTGAACTTTTTATTTTATTATCATTTAATAGATATAATAAATAATAACACTATTAAAAAATATAAAATTTTATTTCTACACTCTCAAACAATTTAATATCAATTTCAAACCACGCAAAACGTAGAATATCGTCTAGTTTCAATATACACAAAAATAAATTTAACATTAAATATGTTGAATTATTTGGGATTCCAAATATTTCAACATTATTTGTAACATATGTTTTGAGAAGAATTATTGATGACATTATGAAACATAATTAACATGTAAAATACAAGAATTTTCTATTTTTCACACATTATTTTATAAAAAATGAAATTATTTAATTTTTTGCTCTTCTTCTCTCTCTGTATATATTACAAGTTTTTTGAATAAAAAATTGAATTCGAGATTCAAAATCTCATAAATAATACCCTATCCACAAGGCCGTAGTTTGAGTAGAGAATTAAGTAAATGCTATTGCAGGAAAGTACTAAGAAAATAAGGAAATAGATGCGT
Source organism: Omphalea diandra (assembly GCA_949677035.1). NCBI lineage: Eukaryota > Viridiplantae > Streptophyta > Magnoliopsida > Malpighiales > Euphorbiaceae > Omphalea > Omphalea diandra. The sequence goes on from CATIWR010043817.1 coordinate 44,707, forward strand.
ACCCCACCCGGCTTGAGATTGATGGTACGACAGACTCAACGAAGGAGTCAGTGGTCCCTGTCGCAGGATATCTGATACCTTTCGTGTTAATTAGTGCTACCTGTGGGAAAAGATACTGATTATAAAATACCACCATGCCACTTGATTGGACATTCTTTTCTGCATAGAGGGACCCACCCCGAGCTCTCAATCCTCCACTCGCCACGTCATTTTATCTTGGAATAGTCCAAGTTGGCGCCTCTGAGACGACTCCCAAAGTCCATCGTTGATTCCGACCGTGGATGGTGATCAACTTGGTGGCGCGCCAATATTTGCCTCCCATTATAATTTTTCTTTTTTTAGTTGGTGTTGTGTGATTAAATCGTGGTTTTTAATCGCTTTTATAGTCACAATTTGGTGAGAAGAGAAATAATTTAAGTATACAAAGGACCTCTATATTTTAATGAATTACACATTAACAAATTTTATAATATCATTAAATAAAGTGATTTAATTTAATGATAAATAATAATTTACATATAATTTAATAATATTTAATTTTATTTAAATTTAATAGTAAATAATAATTTTTATTTAGTTCAAAGATAAATTATTAACTACGACATTATAATATAGTAATGTAAATAGCAATATAATCTTACTATTTCAAAGCATTATATTTAAAAAAAAAAAAAATCAAAATATCACTTTTTTAGCATTAGGGTAATAGATCATTTATCCGCTAGTTTAAATCAGTGTGAGTCGGCACCATCAATTGAAACGTGTCAAAGGAACTATTGCCAATTGTTGTAGATACGAGTCAACTCTCAAGATTTTGTGAAATATAAATATTTATATGAGATAATTTACATATAAATTTTAATTTTAATAATTTTGATGCACAATTTCAATTTTATTAACTAAAATTGTTGAAAAATATAATTTTATGATTGATTTTTATAAATTCATATTTGATATTATTTTTAATTATTTACAATTTAAAAAATATATTCAAAGCTTCATCCTTAATTTTATTTTTAAATAAAATAATCTAATATTTTACATATTAAAAATTGTATAACATTAATTTCAGGGTATAAAAATATTTATAATTTGAAACATGTAATAATTTTAAAATGAAAATAGAGAAATTTAATCGTTAGGCTAGTGGTGCAAATATATTGTAATTCTAATTATTCTTGATTTATTTTAGTTTTTTTTAAACTTTTTTTCTTATATATTTTTGCATATTCAGTTTCAAAAGGATAAACTAATTCAAAATTAGGTTTTTTCTATTAGTTTTAGATTGGGATCGTCGCTGGTTAAGCAGCAGTTGTCTCCTCTTTTTTTCATTTATTTATTTTTTATTGCTTCCAATAAATTCAATCTGTTATTATATTTATGAATTTGTTTTTTACTTTTCTTTTTTCCATTGATAAATTTGTCTTTTTACTTTTTTTTTTCCATTGATAGATTTATCTTTTTACTTTTTTTTTCCATTATATGGAGATTTATATTTTTTGTGAATGTGTTATTTTCTCTTGTGAATGCTTTCGTTTCTTTTATGGAGGTTTTTTTTCCTCCCATTTTGCGGATTTTAATTTATATTTGCTGAAAAAATAGTATTTATTAGTTTTTTATTATTACTATTGATATGCCCTATAATATAATTATGATTGTTCAAAACTCTGATAATTCTGTTGAGAAATTTCATTCATAATGATGTTATGACATTAAAATAGTTTCGGAATCGTCTGGAAAAGATCTTAAGTAGTAAGTTGAATTATTGTAATCATTGTGTTAAGTTTAATAATAGTTTTTCAATATCAATATCTTGAATTATAGATATTGTATAACTATTGATTTGAATGAATGATATTATTTTATAAAAAAATAAAAACTAATTAATTTAATCAATGATTAATTTTTGTAAGATTGACATGTTCAAAATTTGTTCTAACTATATTATTAATGTAATAGTTTAATATAATTTTCTTTTACTTTTTACTTAATGCGTATATATTATTCGTTATATAGAAATAATTTGTTATTAATGTGAATGAGCTCAATAACTCTATTATTTGCTTTTAAATTTTAATATATAAAATTATTATACAAAGATTAATTTTATATTTTAAGTGTCATTACCATATATATATATATATATATATAAGTAAATTTTTATATTTTACATAATATGTAACTTTATGATTTTCCATTTTAATTTTATAATTTGAATTTACAAATTTTTCACAAAATTTAGATTAAAAATGTGGGTTTAACAACTTTCCAATTGACAAGCCAAATTAGTGTCATCAAAACATGCTCAAATAAATATCACTCTAATAACTTGCTTTGATTGTTGAGTTAAGATTTGATAAACAAGTCTAAAATATGTGTAATCTATTCTTATACAATTATTTTAGACTGTTTTCTAAAATCACTCTAATTTTTTTGGTTTGGTATTTTTTTGTAAATTCGTTGACCCTTATTACGTATTCCCTAACAATTGAAAAAATTGAATGTGGAAAAAAGAAATTACTTTAACTTTGCATTTCTATCATTTATTAACCCTCAATACATTATTACCTAAAAATTGAAAAAAAAATTGATTGTGGAAAAAAAAATTACTACTTTAACTATTCATTTCTTTCATTTATTGACATTCAATACATTGTTGGTCAAGTGTGAATAGATAAGGTCCATCCTATGGTTCATATACCTATAAGGGTTTGCTTTACTTTCAATATATGCTTATTTTTATCCAAAAGAAAAAAATATATTATTCCTTAACAATTGGAAAAAACAATGAATATAAAAAAAATTAACAATTGGAAAAAACAGTGAATATAAAAAATTACATCTCGCTCTCAATATAAATATATATGAAGTAAGCTTTTTTCCCTTGATATTAAAAAGTTTAAAAAGAAGAAAAATATTTTCCCAATCTTATATTATTATTATTATTATTATTAGAATTAGTTATAAACTATTACTTAATATTTGCAAAATAATCTATGCAATACAATCACGTATCATTATTTTACATTATAGTATAAAAACCTGCTATATCAAAAAAAAATTTAAGTAGGAAATTAAAAAATAAATTGTCATATAAAATTTCTTCTAAATAAAAATAAAGAAAACCTTAAAAAAATTCTACATAGAAAATGAAGATCATATATCATTATTTCGTATTATATTATAAAAAATTGTCATATCAAAATAATACAGAAATTAGAAAATTAATTATCATATAAAAAACTTTCTAAATAAAAAATTTAAAAATTTAAAAGTAAAAATTTTAAATAGAAAGTCAAGATCATATAAAATAATATTTGAATAGAAAATTAAAAAAAATTAAAAAGTAAAAACTTTTAAAACAACTTATAAATAAAAATTTTAAAAATTTAAAAAGTAAAAATTATAAATAAATAGTAAACATTTAAATTAGTTATACTAATTGTTCAAAATTATAAATATATAAGAGCTAACGACAATATAATAAATTATTATAAATTGTTTTATACAAGTATAACAAATTTCTTTTAAGATTATGCCACATAAGATTGAAAGTATAAATCAATAGATAATCATTTATTACAACTATTTCACATATGTATATATAGTTTGCAAGTATCTATTTTTTTATTTTTAATTATAAAATATTTAATATTATTTATTTGATTGACTATCAATAATTATTCTATTTAAATTTAATAAATATTCTTTTAAAACTATGTCACATAATATTGAAAGTATTAACCAATAGATAATCTTTTGTTATGACTGCCTTCATATATAATTACAAATTTTGAGAAATTTTTTTATTATTTTATTTACTTGATAATAAGTTTTTTGTAAAATAATATTTAATCATTCAAGTAATTAATTAATTAATTATTAAAATAAATATTAAATTTATTTAATATTTGTTATTATAATCATACTATACAATATACATGTGGTGATTAATATGCATATTAATTTCAGTTTTAGTGTTAGTTTTAAACCGTTATTTATCATTTGTCAAATAATTATATATAATATAACCACGTGCCATTATTTTATGTTGTGTTATAGAAAATTGCCATATAAAATATTATAAAATATAAAAGTAGAAACATTAACTACCTTATAAAAAAGTTTATAAATAAGAAATTAAAAATTTTTAAAAATAAAAAACTCTAAACATGAAGCTATAATCATATAAAAATTTGTTAAATAGAAAATTAAAAAAATAAATTTTAAGCAATTTCAAAATACAATATTAGAAAATAATCTAAAAAGTATAAATTATAAATAGAAAATCAATATTTAAATTCTTTCCATTGGTTGTTTAAAATTATGAGTATATAAAGACTAACGATAATGTAATAAATTATTAAAAATTATTTCATTCAAATTGAATAAATCTTCTCTTAAAATTTTATTACCAAAATTTAATGTATGAATTGATATAGACAATTATATATATATATATATATATATATATATATATATATATATATGTTCATTAGATTCATTTAATCTTATTTTGTAATTATAAAAAATCAATATTATGAATTTAGTTATTCAATGATATTTTTAATATCATATTTATAATTATTTAAAATAGCAATGCAAATAAATTTATTATATATTTATGGTGCTTTTTGAAATTATAATAAATTGATTGTATAGTATTATTGTCATTATAAATTACAATTTATAGCATTTTTGTACAATTTTACTATTGTTCAAATATTTAAAGAGGTAATTATAACAATTCAATTTGTCAAAATCAAATAAATGAGCTTTTTACTTTTACAAAATTATAATTTTTTATACTATTATAATAATAAATTTTTAATTAGAAATTAGATAAAATATGGATCAGTTTATGATAACATACTTTTATTAATAAATATTAAAATAATATTATATACATTATTTTTTTTCATTTAGACTTTACAAAATGTAATCACTATATAATAATAATAATAATAATAATATATTACATGTGAAAATAAAATATATAGATCATTTTCTTCATTTGAACCTCATGAAATGCATCCGCTATGTAGTAATTCTACATTAATACTCAATATGATCATAAAATATGCTAATTTCTTTATTCATTTGAAAGTTTAATGATATTTGTAATATATTTATCAATACAAACTTTACACGAAACTCAAAATTTTCAAAATAATTGTGATAACTTATCCTATCTACTTTATAATTTTTTCACATATTTCATATCAAATATGATAAAGTTTTTTTTATCACTTGCGATTATTTTTCTTTTTATACTTACAATGAATCATAAGACATTTTTTTTTAAAAAAAAGTGGCCCCTATATCGAGAATTTAAGTTCAGATAAAATGATTGGAGAATCAAGCTAAGGATATCAAAATTATAAGACATTAGGTTTACAAATTAAAATTTCAATAGTACTAAAATGGTTCTCTTAGCTAAGAAAATTATAACCAATATTTTTACTATGCAAAATTAAAAATAATCTTAGTATTTTTATTAATTTTTTCTATGTCTACCTTTTAAACTCTAACATAGGCAAATTATATGTATGCCGCTCTAAATAAAAGCAGTTCAATTTTGAAAATTCTTAAAAATTATATCTTCACATGTAATATAAATTAATAATTTCTATATTTTCTAATCTAATTTTTTAAAATTTTTAATTTTTTGTTAAACTAATATATGATTAATAAATCAAAGCAATTAAATAATTAATTAGAATTATATAAATGTATTTAAATTAAAAATAAAAATATAATATTTAAAATATTAAATGAAATCACGTAAAGCAAATATATTAATGCTAGTGTACTCCAATAAGATGAGTCAACTTCTTGAAATTACTTTGATTCATTTATTGAGCTTAGTTAATGCTAAATAAATGATAATAAAAGGGATATCATAATAAAAAAGAAAAAATATATAGAAAATTATTCAAATATATAAATTTTTTATGCAAAAATTCAATCAATATTTATAGCTAATTCTTATTTTAGAAATTGTTTGAGATAACAAATTATTAATTATTAAGTTAAAATTTTATTTAAGATTAAAAATTGCTAATTATTAAGTTAATTGTTTGACATATAAGTGAATAAAATTTTTATTAATTTTCATAGAATCTAATTGAATAGCTATAAATAAAAAAAAATCTAACAAAATAAACTGTAAAATAAAAAATAATTTTCATATATTATCTATTTTAAAATATTTATTTATTTATTTATATATTTATAATGAATATTTTAATTTTATAATGAAATTGAAAAAAATGAATGTGAAAGAAATTACTTAACTTTCATTTATATGATTTATCAATATTCAGGACCTATTTGATTTATTTGTTGTTGATTATCGTTACTATTTGTTGTTAATTGGTTATTGATTAATATTAAATATTTAATAAATTTATTGTTACTAATTGCTATTTGTAAATATGGTTATTAAGATAGACATACATAGATTTTACATTTGCAATATATATATATATATATATATATATATATATATATATATATATATATATATATATATATATATAACTATAGATATAGTAAATATTAAAAAATATAAAAAAATATATTTTTTATTATATAAATATGATAGATTTATTATTTA
>CATIWR010043829.1:0-26947 GCA_949677035.1 Omphalea diandra
ATGAATTCATCATGTATCCCTAATTCTCTATTGTTGAAGTTCATCCTTTTTTCATTCAAAGGTTTAGTGAAAATATCTACAAATTGGTTGTTAGTTTCAATAAACTTTAACACTACATTACCATTTTGCACATGATCTCTAAGAAAATAATGTCTAATGTCAATGTATTTGCTTCTTGAACGTTGGATGAGATTCTTTAAAAGATTTATTACATGTGTGTTATCACATTTGATGGGTATGTGATCAATATCTTTGCCATAATCCTTGAGTTATTATTTCATCTAAAGAACTTGAGTGTAATAATAATCTGCTGCCACATATTCTATTTCGATAGATGATAAAGCAATCGAAACTTACTTTTTGCTAAATTAAGAAACTAAGCATTCACCAATAAATTGGCAAGTTCTAAAGATGTTTTTTTATCCAATAAACACTGATATAATTCTCATTTTAATATCCGAGAAGAATAAAAGATAAATTCCTAGGATACCATAATCCTAAATGCATAATGCCATGAAGATATTTCAAAATTCTTTTAATACATACAAATGAGATTCTTTAAGATATGATTGAAATCTAGTATGTAATTGAAATCTAACACACAATAAAACATTAAACATGATATCGGGTCTAGATGCGATAAGATAGAGGAAAGAGCCAATCATACTTTTATAGTTCTTTTCATCAATTGGCTTACTTGATTCATCCTTCTCAAGCTTAATTAATGAACTCATTGATATCTTAGCCACGTTGTATCCATCCATCCAAAACCTTTTGAGAAGCTCCTTAAAGTACTTGGATTGGTTGATAAAGATGCCATCTTTGTTCTGCTTGATTTAAAGACTAAGAAAGAAACCCATCATGCTCATCTCAAATTATCTAGTCATACACTTAGCAAACTTTTCACAAAGAGATTCATTAGTAACATCAAATATAATGTCATCAACATAAATTTGAACAATAAGTGTATCCTTGTTATGTTTGTTCATAAACAATATAGTGTCAACCTTTCCTTTTTCAAAATTATTTTTTAAAAAGAAGGAACTAAACCTTTTGTACCAAGCTCTTTGAGCTTCTTTCAAACCATATAAGGCCTTAGTCAATTTGAAAATATGGTCTGAAAAATCATGATACTCAAAACGTAAAGGTTCTACATATACTTCCTCCTCAATGAAATCATTTAAGAAAGCACTTCGGACATCCATTTGCAAAAGTTTGAAATACATATAACATGCAAAAGCTAAAAGAATCTTAATGGCCTCTAATTTTACAATAGAGGCAAAAGTTTTATCATAATCAATGCATTCCGCTTAGTTGTAACCAATTGCAGCCAATCTAGCTTTATTTCCTATGATGAAACCTTGCTCATCTAACTTGTTCATAGCCACCCACTTGCAACCAATAACCAGATATTCTTGAGGCCTAGGAACAAATTTCCAAATTTTATTTCTCTTAAATTAGTTAAGTTCCTCTTGCATAGCAATCACTAACTATCATCATCAAGAGTCTTATCAATTGATTTTAGCTCAATTTAAGAAACAAAAACATGTAGGAGCTAATAATACCTTGGAATAGATCACCCCTCTTATTTGCATTTCTTCTTCAAAGAAGAGTGAAAACCATTAAAGAACATAATTAGGTATCTCTAATGTAAGTATAAAGAACTTAGTTAGGTATCTCTAATGTAAGTGTAAATATTACCCCACCCTCTTGATGTAATTATTCCATATATATAAATACTCATGTATTCCCCTTCCTCATTTTGTAAATAATTTTCATGTACATCCCTCTTTTCTTAAAAGAATTCCACTCCTTGCTTCTTCAAGTGATGTAAAGAATTCTTCCATTTAGTACCTTTATGTATATGTTTTATTGAGGCTCTAACTCTTTTTGGTCTAAGGCGACCCTGTGAATTCTTTGCCCTATGATGGTATAAGAATGAGACCGCACATAGGAAAGAGCCACTAAACCTCGTGCGTGGGAGGGATAAGGTTAGAAGGATCTTGTGCAAAAAGATTTATACATGGCACCCATACATGCATTGATTATCTATTCATGCATCATACTAATAACCCTTGTCTTATAGCTATCATAGCTCCATTCGAACCCTTATAGAAGAGAATAGGCAACCAACTAGCTAGAAAGAGTAAGACTCTGAGTCCAAGCTAGAAAACCATCCCAATCTTAGAGCCAACCACACCACTAGAGATCTTGGAAAAGATGATGGTTGATTTCAACCACAAGATGGAAGAGAGGATTGTTGAGGAAGTAAACAATCTGTCAACAAGATTTTGAAAATGGGGGAGACCTTTGCTAATAGGACTGACAAAAGGAAAGCACCAATAGAGGCACCCAAACCAGTGGTGATTGATGATGATCTATTTAGGATGAAAGAGTATCATAAGAGCAAGTTTGCTAAAGAACTAGAAAGCACAATTGTCATTCTAGACAAAACTATGGAAAGTGAGAAAGAGAACACTTGATTTGATGACTTTGTCAAGCAATTAGAGAAAATACAAAAGGCTTTCAAAGGTTTGGAAAGGGAAATAGACATGGAGGAATTGTTTGCCCACAAACCTTAGAAACTACCAATTAATTTTTATATGTCAAGGCTTTTCAAATTCACAGGGATTCAAAATGCTAAAAATCATGTTCATTCATATGTACTAGTCATGAAGGCATCTGGGGTTCTGACAGATACCTTGTTATAACTTTTTGAGTTGACATTTGAAAGATCTGCAAAGACATGGTACTTCAACTAGCCAAAAACTATTAAAGAAGACTGGAAGGAACTGATAAAAGCTTTTAAGAGGCACTATATGTATAATTCAGATCTAAAGGTCACACTCTAAGACTTGGAGTCTTTGAAGCAAAAGACTAGTGAGAGCATCAATGACTACATTAAGAGATGGAGGAAAATGGCTTCAGTGGCAACCACAAGGCCTATAGAGAGACAATATGTCAGGATGATTTTTCAAGAGGCTCTGCCTAGTGTTGGAGTTAGAATTTGGAAAATATTCCTTTAAAACTTTAAAGACCTTCGAGAAGCAAGCTTGCAATCTAAAGAGTCAGAATCTGAGTCGAGAAGACAGTATAGGGGAAGAAGAAGTGCCCTAACTCAACCTCAAATCGAGAGAAACAAGATGACCGATGTAAATGTTGTAAGAGCACCAAGACATTTTACTGATATGGGTTGCTATGGTCTAAGAAATTTAAGAGGTTGCAAAAAAAGGAATGCTTAAGCCTCTAGCACCGAAACCTCCTCCTAATCCGCTACCTAAGGGATATGACATTAATGCTTACTACACTTTTCATCAAGGAGTAGTTCATAATATCGATGATTGTTATAGGCTGACATGAGATTTTAAAACTCATCGATAATAAGACGATTGCCCCACCAAATTCTAAAAGGCCTAACATTTAAAGGAATCCTCTGCCAAACAATTGCAATGTTCTTCCCTTAAACCAAGAGACTTTCATGATTGATTCTGGGATTTTTGATGATGTTGTTATTGTTACTATCAAGGATGTCTTCGGTGAGATTCTAGCTATTTACATTATCAATCCATGAGAAAACTCATATGATAAGTAGAAGAGGTGTGAAGGAGGAGAATGATGCAGTTATAGGAGGAAAGTGATAACGAAAAGAAGCTAAGTGGGCAAACCATGTGACTCGTAATGAGAAGTACTACCTTAATAAGAAAGCCCCTAAGGAATCGAGGGTTGAAAAATAAGGTAGTTGAACTCATTATAAAGGAAAATGAGATGACAATCCCATTGTGAAGCAACTGAAAAAGATTTCTACCCAAATCAATGTATGAGAATTGATTATCACTTTTTAAGAACATAAAATGGTTAAGGTGGAGGCTCTGTCAAGTCTGATTATCTTGAAGGAAGTCAATGCGATGGATGCCATTGCATTAGTTACTTACAAAGGTAAGATTACCTTCTCATATGAGGATTTGCCACCAGAAGGAAAGGATCACAACTTAGCCATATTCATTCGAGCTGAAGTGAAAGGGAAACGCATCCCATGTGTGATGGTTGATGATGGATCTAAGATTAGCATTTTCCCATTGAAGTTACTGCAGAAGTTTAGTTTGTTTGAAAAAGATTTGGAAGTCTCTAACAATGTCATCCAAGCCTATGATGATAGTAAAATGCTAGTTATAGGTGTGTTCAAGACTGTGGTATAAACATATATAATGGCACAATCAGATAATGAGTTTGCTTATTTGTGTCATGTATTTCTTGATGGTAGCATGTATAGCATGTATCATTTTATAAGCATATTTAATATTAATATGTGTATACCACTGCGTTTAACCTTAGCATATAAAAAAATCCAAAAATCTTGCTCATCACTAGTAATGTCGCACTAGAGGAGCGGGGAAAGTTTGAACAACTGCTCAAAAAGTACCAAAGGGTATTTGTTTGGGCATACAAAGATATGCTTAGAGTTGATAGGAAAATATCATAGTACAAAATCCTAAATTACCCATATATGAAACTAGTAAAACAGAAGCTTTAAAGGATGAGACCTTAGTGGGCCTAATTGGTTAAGGAAAAAGTACCAAAGCAATTGAATGCCATGTTCTTAGAGGTGGTGGACTACCCTGAATGGTCAGTCAACATAGTACTAATACCAAAAAAGGATGAGAGAGAGCAAATGTGTGTTGACTATAGGGATCTGAACAAAGCATGCCCAAATGATGATTTTCCCTTACCACAGATAGATGTACTAGTGGATAGCATCACAATATGCATTATGTATTCCTTCATGGATGGATTCTCAAGGTATGGCTAGATGCTTATGGTAATCACAGATAAGATGAAGATAGCTTTTATCATGACATGGGGGATGTACTGCTATAAGGTTACGTTGTTTAGGTTAAAGAACATAGGAGTGATATACTAGCAAATGGCAATTGCCCTATTGTACGATAAAGAGGTGGAAGTGCATGTGGATCATATGATGGTTAAGTTGAAAACTAGGGAAGGGCATTTTGAAGCCCTGAAGAAATTCTTGAAAAAGGTCGATGAGTATAACTTAAGGTTGCAAAAAGTATGTATTTGGGACCACCTCTAATAAGTTGTCAAGACACATGGTCAGTGAGAAAAGGATCAAAGTGGACCTAAACAAAGTAAAGACAATTTAGGATATGCCCATCCCAAAAACAAAAAAGGAGATCTGAGGTTTTTTGGGTCACCAACAAAACATTAGCTAGTTCATAGCATGCTTAACGCCCATTTGTGAGCCAATCTTCAAGATGTTAAGGAAGGATTAGACAGTAAAGTGAAATAAATAGTGTTAGAAGACCTTTAAGAAAATAAAAGAATATCTGACTAATCCTTCAGTGTTGAAACCATCAAAGCCGAAAAAATCACTAATTTTGTATTTGATAGTAGAAAACAACTCCAATGGTGTAATGTTAAATCAAGAGGATGAAACAGGGAACAAACTCGTAATGTACAATCTCAACAAGAAGTTACCATCCTATGAAGTAAAGGATAACCAGGTGGAGGGGACTTGTCTAGCATTAGTTTGGGTGACAAAGAAGTTAAGGCATTATTTTCAGTCATATTTTATAGAAATGGATTCAAAGGTTGACCCAATTAAATACTTTCATGAAGCCCCCTTCCTCACTAGAAGATTGGCAAAGTGGTTGATCTTATTGATTGAATTTGATATTAAGTGTATAGCAGAGAAGGTGATTAAGGGACTGGTGATTTTAGAATGCTTAGCACAACAATTTCCACAAGAAGGAGAATTTGAAATTCTCCAGTTTCTAGCTGAGGGGTTAGGAGCAATTAAGCCTCAAGGGTGAAAGTATATTTTGACGAGGCTATAAACAAGAAAGGGATAGGTGTAAGAGTAATTCTGATCTCATCGAAAGGGGAACTTTTCCTTGTTGCTAAAAAGTTGAATTATAAGGTGACCAATAATATGGTTGGATATAAGGCCTATGCACTAGGGCTCAAACTATTGAAGCAAATCAGGATAAAGATAATAGAGGTGTTTGGGGACTCACTGCTAATCATTTTGCAAGTAACCGATGAATGGGAATTGAAAGAAGAACGTTTATGTCATATTTAGAACATGTGAAGGGGTTAGTGCAGAATTTCCAAAAGGTCACATTCCATCATCCACCATGAGAAGAAAATGCAATAGCTGATGCCTTGGCCACTTTGGTCTCTATTCGAGACGGACCAGAGGTGATACCCATGAAGTCGTTTATCACGCTTTGATCAAGGTACCAAGTTATAAAGACACATGAGTAATGTAGGTATTAGTGGAAAATTGCCCCTGGTATCTTGATATTCAAAGGTATTTGAGAAGCAGTGAATACCTAAGGAGGCCCAAAACAAAGATTTAATCCAAAGGCTATCTTCATAGTTTATGGTTTACAATGGTGTAATGTATAAAAGGATGATCAATGGAGTCCTTTTGTGATGCTTAGCTAAGAAAGAGGCCCGTAAAGTCATGAAAGAGGTGCAAGCAGGAGTCTGTGGTCTTTACATGAATGAAAAGATGTTGGCAAAGAAAATTTAGAGGTTGGGGTATTACTAGACTATTATAGAGCATGACTGTATTCAGAAAGTTCAAAGTTATCGCAAATGACAGGTTCATGATAGCCTTAGTCATTTACTGCCAATTGAGTTGCAAAATTTGACATCACCATTATCATTTGCAACATAGGGTATTAATGTGATTGAAGAAATCAGGTCAAGCTCTACTAGAAGGCATAGGTATATTATAGTGGCAGTGGATTACTTCTCAAAGTGGGTGAAGGTTGAAGCCTTTAATGAGTTAAGGGCACCTTTGGTGAGTTAGGGGCAAAATAAATGGCACAATTCATTGAGAATAACCTCATTTGTAGCTATGGAGTACTGCACTATATTGTTACGAATAATGGTGTTCATTTTTAGGTAGAGGTCAAAGATATATTGGGAAAGTATGGAATGGTCCACCACAAGTCAGCACCTTATAGACCACAGGCTAATGGAGCAGTAGAGGTAACAAATAAAAATGTCAAAAACATCCTTGACAAGATACTAGAAACATGTAAAGACTAGTTTGAGCAATTATCTTTCACTTTCTGGGTTTACAGAACTGTAGCAAGGACGTTGATTGGGATGACACCATACTCTTTAGTGTATGGGATGGGGGTAGTGTTATTGATTGAGCTGCAAGTAAAGTCCTTATAGGTATTAGTTGAGTCTTGCATTCCTTAATACCAATGGATGAGGAGTAAACTTGAGCATTTAGCTTAGTTGGATGAAAGGAGATTGAAGGCCTTGTATCACATCCAATTATATTAAAGCCAGAATGGCTCGTACATTTAACAAGAAGGTTAAACCAAACATGATAAGGTTAGTGATATGGTACTGAAGCCAATTTGACAACAAAATCAGGATCCTTAAGGAAAGTTTAGGCCAAACTGGGAAACTCCCTACGTGGATAAACAAATATACTTTAATGGTGCGGTGAAATTAGTAAACATGGATGGAAACAAATTCACTGAGCCAGTGAATTTAGATCAATTAGAAAAGTATTTCGTGTGAGGTGTGAGAAAAGTAAGATAGCCCACTAAGTCAAAAACCCAAAAGGGCGGCTTAGTAAAAAATTAAGGCATGAAAAAAAAATAAGAAGAATAATAAAGGAAGAAAAAAAGAATAAAAGCTCACTAAGTCAAAAACCCAAAAGGGCAGCTTAGGAAAAAGTTAAAGCATAAAATAAATAGAGTTAAAGTTGAGAGAGTACGACAACCACTAGGGGACCATTAACAAGAATAGTTGAGTAGCAACAAAGAAGGCATGGATGGATGAGTAAAAGACTAGTGAAACAAAGGTGTTAGGCACAACAGCGGGATGATCTAATGTGTCGATGTTAAAAGTGGAAGTCATACATTTAATTAATGTCTAAATATGTAAAATGTAAATGATTCATGCCAAGCACATACTGAACGGAAGTATACTTACATAATTAAAGTAAATGAATCATACATGCTTTTAAACTAAAAGAAAATATAAAATAGTTTCTTCTTTTTAAAAAAAGATCATTGTTTACTATTTGCTAATGCAATGCCTATAAAACTAAAAATCGTGTAACCATGCCATGTAGTCTACATTGTCATTAGACTATGAATCCCGACCAGTGTAAAAGTCGTAGATATGTTGACTGGTCTGTGTAACCTCAATTATATCCAAAAAGCATTAGGACAAAGGACCCACCATAAATGAAGGACAAAATTTCACCTTGAACTAAGGAGTGTTGAACTAGTAACTCACATAAGTTAGGTCATAAAATGAGTTTGACGTCAAGGCATAAAGGATGATGTAGTCCCCATAAGTCCTTAAAATAGCACACGATAGATGCTACCATGGATAGCTCCAACGAATGTTAGTGATAGTGATGTGAGACATCTACTCAGCTCATTTAGCTCTAATAGTAGCTGGTCTCAACAAACGATCATTTGAATGATGATGTGGATAATAGAGCCTTGCATCTATGGTAGGGGTAGCCAATAGTCTCAATCTATCTTGCATTCATATCTGAAAGAAAAAAGAAAGAAAGAAAAAGAAAAGAAAAAATAAAAAAATATGATGGTTAGGTTGAAAACCTGAAAAAAGGCCCAAGCAAAAATGAGCAACCTATTGGATTGAAAACCCAGAAGGGTAATCTTGGTAAAAGTTAGGGCAATAGAAAAAGAAAGAGAGAGAATATTAAAAAAATATATAAGAAAAGATACTACAAGAAGGACTCTTACCGAAAACAACAGTGGGTTCCCCGTAAAAAGAATCGCTAACACCCAAAGCCACTATGTCAAGTCCCACAATGGTCTCACCCAAGATGACTGGCACCGGGGTCCTCCTAACTTAGCCCTTCCAAGAGCGTTAAAATCTGCAGATCTATCTCTCTATCCTCTCACTGTAGTAGATGCTTGTCCATCAATATGGCTACTATAATACAGGCTTGAGCTTTTCGAGCATGACTCCTAAAAGGAAAAAGAGTGATGAAAGGGGCCATGAGAATCTTCTCCTTTCCCAATGTGTACCTATATACCTCTTCATGTTATATGTTGAATAACTGTACCATCTTTTATATATATGGGCAATCGAGTTAAGGTAGCATAATCCAATTTACAGTTGTGATACGACAATCACGAATGGTGCCAAACTCCTCTAACAAGGAACAGATCCTTGCATCCCTGAAATGGAAAGTGTGGGTGGTGGAATCCCATAAGTCACAGGCTGCCTACAGAAAGTGAGTGTCAATGTAGGCATAAAAGAGGTAACAAATAGCTGACCCGCCTATAGTAGATCAAATCAAATCTAAGGTGAAATAAATTGTAAAAATGTTCTTGACATGGTTTGAGGGTTGGAAATAGTAGATGCAAAGCAGATGTAAACTGGATATTTATAAAAGAAGAGAAGACTAGCAGGATTGTATAGCCACTGACTAAGTCTGTGCAGTCCTTAGTCTTAGGAAAAATTGGGCAACATCTCCTTTATACTTTTAGTTAAAATTGACATATGTATCTGCTCTGGAAAACACATACATGAAAATAATGGTAATACGCACCCAGAAATAGACATTCATAGCCCAAAATTATGTGTTTGCATTTAGAAGATGAAACATTGAAATTTGACCAAAAATGGAGAAAATACCACCTTAATTTATCTTAGAAGGTCCTAAGCAATCATCTAAAAATAACGGCTTTTAAATCACCTCATAAACTATATAATTGTGCAAAAATCTACCAAATGTACCAATTATGCAAGAGATGGGACTTTCAAATTGGCCAAAAAATAAAAAATATCCTAACAGCTAATAAGGGAAAATAGGGGGGGAGGGGGTCTCAATGACTCAGTTACCTCTGCTCCAAAAAGGTGTCGCCTCGGAATCCTCAATTTCGCTTTTTGTCGCAACATATCTATGCTCTGCAGCTGCCTGAGCTAAAGCCTTATTCTCTACCTCTGCCAGATACCGATCCTTCTCCCTGATCTTATGATTCAAGTGTTGGATGATCTTCTGCAAGAAACACGAGAGCTAGGATGAATAGGACACTAAACACACAAAAACTTGAGTCATGAACATGCATACATGCATTGCTTTTGTATTAACCTATATGGAGCTCATCTGTTGTGTCATAACCCTCTTCAAAGTGGCGATCAGATCAATCATGGTCTCAATCTAGGCATGAGGGATCTGTGAAATAAGAAAAGAAAATGCATTAACTACAAAGCACACATCATAGTTAAAACACAAAGAGATAAAGGAGAAAATATTTACATGTGTGGTCTCATCCAACTCGAATATACAAGTGATTAGGTGATCCGCAGTGACATCATCGACCCAACTAATGAAGTCATGTATGACTATACCAAACTATCTAGCATAAAAGTTAGGTTGCAAATCACTTTGGGCTCTATGCCTTCCGGAGCTAATGTATAGGTCCGTTTGTGGCCATTAACAATAGTAACACTAGATGCAAAAGTAGGAGCGACATACCTCTAAGTAGCTTGTGAAGTAATGCCTCGGCTCTTGTGCTACAAAACTACCCCCTTATTTGGCATGTGTGAAAGGAATGCCTAAATAGCCGCCTCTAACAAAGGAAGACTCCAAACGAGCGCTCTAACCATTCAGGATCTATATGAAGTATTGACAGAAGATAATTGCTCCCCCAGCATATAACACAGTACTGCAGTGAAATCAGCACCCTCAAGGTCTTTGACCAGCACCTTCAGTGGTAAAAAGGTAAGAAAGACAAAATGAAATTAGCACCCTCAGTGGTAAGAAAGACAAAATAAAATAAATTATGAAAAGGGGAAAAAGGTAAAGAATGCCTATTGCCCTTGAGGTGACTTCTACAAGGTGACAATATAGGTTATAGACCTTGAGTGTGTCCCCAACTAGAAGGAAGTCGAATGGAATCATTTTCGTGATTGCACCCTTTAGCGGGCTCACTTGCGCGAATCCCCACTAGGACTGTTGTTGCTCTAAGGCATCTAGGTTCGTGATGTCCTCATCAGGAAACTCATCCTGAACATCAAAGATCTCATCATCACAGTACTTGGCCATGATAATCAACCGAAAAGCTAAAAGAGCCAAATTACTGTTTGAATTTTTTTAGAGAGAAAGGGAAGAGAGAGAAAAGGAATAACACAAATGAGGAATGTTGCTTTCGAAGAGGTTTATATAGTGGACTATGGTTGCACAACCCTAGTTGGTCTGTGCAAACTTAAGATCGGTTGTACAACCATTTAAGCTAGTCTAATTAAACACTAATTAAGCACTAAAATTACCAAAATACCTCTAGCTTTCCAAAGAGGTTCAAAGTACCAAAATACCCCTAGCTTTTCAAAAAGCCCTAAAGCACCAAAATACCCCTAACTTCCCAAAAAGCCCTGAGCACTAAAATTACCAAAATACCCATAACTTCTCAAAGAGCCACAAAGCACCAAATTTATCAAAATACCTATAACTTTTCAAAGAGCCCATAAAGCACTAAATTTAACAAAATGCCCCTACCTTCTCAAAAAGCCTTAGAGAGGCCAGAGTATCAAAATGCCCTTATTACTTTTAAAATGCCTACAAAACACTCAAACTTCCTAATTCATGTTAGGCCACCAAAATGCCTTTCAATGACAAACTTGCCCCCTTCAAGGCCTCAGTAATACTTTGAAAAGGAATTCCTTTCTCCTATAAATAGAAAAAACCTAAGGAAGCACTTCCTATAGCATCTAAGCTTGGACCCATTACCCTAAGAAAATGAGTACTAGAGCACCCATATAAAAATGCAAGAGCACTAATGATTGCAAGTGGCCAATTATTCAATACCAAACACATGGTACTTTCTAGAGAGCTACTAGAACCATTTCAACACCTATTTGAGAGTGATTAAAGAAGATACCTAACTTGGGTACTTGTCAGGGGATTGTCAAAAAGCATAGTAGCTTTTAGAGAGATACTAAGTAGAGCAACTCCAATACTTACCAGAGGGCTGCTAGAAGATGAAATTCAACCTTGGTATTTACTAGAGGGCTACCAAAAAGACTAGTACTTATTAGAGGGTTATTAAAGATGACCACTTTAGTACCTACTTAAGACCTACTGAAGAGTTGTCAAAATACTCAGTACCAGTTAGAGAGCTACTAAAACCCCTTCAGTACTATTTAAGAGCTACTGAAGAGCTACCAAAATACCTGGTACCTACTAGAAAAACTACCATAACCACTTTAGTAGCTACTTAAAAGAAACTGAAGAGTTATCATAACCACTTTAATACTTGCTCGAGGAGCTGCTAAAGACTTGTATCCTTGGGTATCCTTGCTAATGTTTACATTCTTTAGTTTACTTTATTAAGACTTGTTCAAATAATCATTTATCAAATGTTATTTTTCAAGCTCCAGAAAGTAGGGAGCAAACAGTAAGCATCCGATTTTAGACCTCTGGATGCAAATCCTGATGATAAAAATCACTAAATCTATATCCCAAAATGTGAAGGGAACTGTCAAAGAAAGAGATGAAAGGCTCTAAGATACGTTAGAGAAACCGAATACCAAGGCTAAAAGGTTGATAGGTTGTATAGCCCGTCAAGGAAGGTTGTACAACCTATAAGCCAAAGTTGTACAACCATGCCGAGAACTGTACAACCTACCTTAAGACCTTAGCCCTGAGAACCTTCTAAAATTGGTCCCCCCCCTTAAACCCTTAGGTTGTACAACCTTGACAAATGGATGTACAGACCATGCTTGGCTATACAGCCCATGTGCAAATCCTAATTCTGAGAGATTCATCTCCTTTTTTGTGATTGGACATGTTTATGGTGCAACCAATACCATTTGTAACTCTATACACCCATTCATTATTGATAAATACTCATTCATTTGAATAGGGAAAGGAGGTTTTGGAAACCCGAAGGTTACTCTGCTAAAATTACTTCTCAAACATCTCTTAAACACATAAACCCTAAATCCTAACTCACCTCAACTATTTTCAAGGTAGAACTAGATCTAATATCTTCAAACTTGTGCATTTCCTAGGAATTTTGAAGGAAAATATGGAACTTGTGAGTCTTTAAGGGCACAAAAACACACAAATGCATCTAGGAAACCCCCTCACTACCCATTTTTCTTCTTTTTTTCCTATTTTTAAAACCCAAAAAATGAGAATTGTACAACCTTGATTATAGGTTGTATTTTTAAGATTTTATTTTCATCTCAATTTGGATTTTCTTTTTTCCAAAACCTTTTTTAAGTTGTTCCAATGTTTCAATAATAGAATGGGATGACGAGTAGTATCCTAAGATCTCCATTCATCTCAAAATGGGATCGTGGTATGGTTTTAAAGTGGTTTTACTACCTCTTCTCATGTAATGCTTTAAGTCCTTTTATTTGTGATTTAATGTGATGTTAAGGTTCTATTTTGACCTTTTAGGATAGTGACTAACTGAGGAACTTAAGGTTCCAATGACCTTAAGAGTCCCTTTTATAATTATGTTATGTTTAAAATGTGTGAATAGTATTTTGGCCCTCAATCTCCCTTATTCTTGTGTTGTTTGCTAACCCTACTTGCTTAATTATACATATGGATGCCATGCTCTTTCAGAGCTACATAAGGTGAGGTTCAATCCTTCTTGTGATGGATTTTTTTATTTTTATTTTTTTGCCTTATGCCATTAAACATCATCTAAATGCCTTGTATTACATGTTTTACTTTTTTTTTTATGTTTACGGTTCATATGCTCTGATTTTGTTTGCTTGCTAGATAGTTATGTTGGGATATGATATTATGGACTTAGATATATATCTAAGAACCTTTTGCATGGGAGAGATGCTAATATGTGTTATATTCATTCCTTGTACTTTGAGTTTATTTGGTTTGTTCTATACTCATTTCACTTACTAACTTGTTTTTCTTTTAGGTGTAGGTGTTATGTTTGAGTAATACCACAAGTTGGTCTCAATGGTCACACTATGTGACTATGGATGAATGGATGGCAAATCCACACTTGTCTCTTTTGCCATGAATGCATGACCCTCACTCCCTTTTTTATGTTTAAATATAGATGAATGGATAACAATGTATGTTTATCCCTTTTACCATGAAGGCATAACCCTCACTCCCTCTTTGATGTTTGAATATGGATAAATGGATGACTGCATACTTATCCCCTTTGCCATGATGCATGAGCCCTTGCCTCTTTGAATTGATGATTTGATTTGCCTAAGTGAATTACGCTCAAATTTATATTTAAGGCATTAATTAGATTAATCAATAACTGGGTTAAGATATTAAAAGTGAACCAAAGATACTCAAAGACTGGATCACAATGTCCTAGCGGTTTGGGAGTGCCTAACATCTTTCTCAAGTCATACCCAATTTTCGAACTCGATCTGTGATGGGATGAAGACAAAATGGGCCTTATAATTGACTTAGATTAGGTTTCAATTTTGTCTTCCTAGAATTCTTATCTTGACCAAAGTCAGTTGGCAACTCCACATTCCTTAAGGATGGTACCAATGTATTGTCTCACTTTTCGGTAACCTGATGACTACCTTTTTAGACTAAGAGCTTTAAAATTATGTAAGAACTAAAAGGATCCCCTGATGATCCAAGTGCATGCCATATCTCAAGGTCATTATCAATGTAAAGACCCTCATCCTCTCAATTCTCTATTGATCGATAAAAAGGATAAAGTTGTAAGTAAGATTATAATTATTTAAGTATAGTTGTGAAATTTAAAGCGCTCATAATTCCTTATTTGGTAATCAATACTCTTATTCACACTTTCCCCATAAAATTTACATAATACATATAAGAAAGGAGAAGAGACGGCATTATAAGTAAAGGCATTCAATTTATTAGATAAGGTAGATACTTGAGTTTGCAAGGTTTAGAGGGCAACCATGGTATGAATCTTTGCTACTTTCTTTGGCAAAGTCTTCTTATGGGCTTGGTAGTTATCGTTCACCATAGTTTCAATCAAATCACAATGCACATCAGCCGTTCTATCTAATAAAAATCCTTCAACTGTTGCATTTATAGTGATTTTGAGTTGCCCAAAGAGTCCATTGTAAAAGTTATGCATGACTGACCAATTTAGAATTTGATGATTTGTGCATCATCTTAAAAGATCCTTAAACCTTTCCCAAGCCTCGTTCAAAGTTCCATCTAATTGGCTAAAAATTATGATCTTATTTTTAAATATAGTCGTTTTTAATGGAGGGAAGTATCTAGCCAAAAATGCTTAAGCGAGTTGATCCCAAGTCGTAATACTTCCATCTTCTAAAGAATTTACCATGCCTTAACTTTATCCTTGAGAGTGAATGTGAAAAGGGGTAGTCTTACTACATCTACAGACATTCCATTTTGTTGAAAGTGTCATAAATTTTCAAAAATTAGTTATGTGCGCATTTGGATCTTCTTGGGAGAGGCTATGGAATTAGAGAGTATTAGTAAGCATTAATCTTACAAGTAGTAGCATTAACAGTTGGTCGAGTGATAACTGACTGTAATCCTTCAAGAGGAGGTATGGTAAAGTCTTTCAAAGGTCGGTCTTCTTAGTTTAGCCATCTTTTGAATTTTTTGTTGCTTTCGTCTTTTTTGGTTTAAGGTACGTTTAATTTTTGGATTGGCAGAGATCAAATCTTCTTTGTTCTCCTAATTTTGAATTCTAATCATGCACCTAAAATAGAGAGTTAAGAAATAAGGTTAAAATAGACAATAAAATTCTAGAGGAATATAAAAATAATAACTTAATATTAATGTCGTCAATCCTCAATAATGACACCAAAAACTTGATGACAGGTGTATTCTATATAAAAATTCCTAGACTATAAGTGTATAAGTTAGAAGTAATGGAGTGTACTTTATGAGTATGGATATCGTTCCCACAAGGATCAAGCCTAAGTACTAAGTATTTTGTATCTTATATTATCTGAAGAATCAATAATAGATGAAGGTTTCAATCATAAATAAATGACATCAATCTAAACTACTAGCGAAGATGAGAGATAATCAATGGATACGAGTGGCTAAGGGTTCAACTTCACTTAATAACCTTATATTGGATCCTTAAGCTTATCTAATTGGTTTATGCAATAAGAACTACTATTAAGTCACTAAGGTAGTTAATTAATCCCTCTCGAGTAGAAATTGACATACAAGAACATGTTAGCTAAAACTTCCTTAACTTAAAAGCCAAACATCATGCAATTACCCTTTAATTCAAGACTCTAAAGATAGCAATAGTTTGTTAAGGTTTCTCAACTCAATAACAAAGTAAGAAAATTGTTAAAATCTCTGTTTCATGAAAAGTACCTCTTGATTGTTGATTCACAAAATTAAGATAATCAATGGCTTGTTGATCAAGCAATAAAGACTTAATATGGACTTAATAATTATTAGTACTAATGATATGAGAAACTAAATATGCAACGACCATTTTCATTTACAAAACTCATTGCATTTAGGTCCAAAATACATATTCATAAAGGTTTTATCCAACCTTCACACACAATCCAACATGTAGTTTCATGTATATATATGTTGACTAATATCATGACATGAGGAGAGAGAGAGTTCGAATTCAGCCGACGACTTGTGGTCCATGTGTCTCAATGCAAATCTCTAAGCACCAAAGTGTTCAATCCCTATTCTTCAGTATCTGAAAAATATTTACGATTTAGTGAGTCGCAACTCAGTGAATAAAAACAATAATGAAATTCTCATGGCATAACCCATAATCAAATATCATCAAGATACATTGCAAGTATAACAGTTGACTATGCAAGTGAAAATGCAATAGCTTTGTTTTTGTTGTGACCGTGCAAGGCAAACACTACTCCCGGAATATTCATGCGATTCATGTAACATATGATTTGGGACCTATTGGTCCATCTTCCACGTGATTTGCAAGTGTTTTGGCAAGCCAGTCACAATGCCCTTTTATTTCCATGTGCAAGTGGTTATTCACAAATGATATGCCAAGTAATCGTTAAGAGCATTTGATTCTCACTTGGCTTGTATTCCCATGTAATATGTAACAATTCAATCATTTCACTTGACTTGTATTCCCATGTAACATGTAACAATTCAATCATATATACATGTATTAGAACATAATCATATCATAAAATTATCACATACACACATTGAATCTAATTATAGTTTTTACTCACCTTATGATGTGACCAACCTTTATGGTAGGTTTGGTTCTCTCACTAAGAATTCCTCAAAGTGTTAAGATCCTAGAATTTGACACATGCATGGTTACAAGTATGTCAAAATGATTATGAATGCTTGATATGTAACTATGGCATGATTCATGCAAGTGGATCTAGTGTTTAAACATATTTTCCTTATATGGCAGCCTGAGCTTGCCATACTCTCATAGCAACAACTATAGATATACTCATCCAAATGACTTGATTCTTTTTTTCAAACAAATTAGACACAAACACACAACATATTCAAATTTCAAGCAAATATCAGACACACATAAAATGTGGTGAATTTTTGAATTTTGCCCTGTTGCAATGTCATCTCAGTCTGAGTAAGTCTTACATTTTTAGGTATATCTCAAATTGTACAAATCTAATATGTCATCAGTTACAAAACATGTAAAGGAAAATTTTTCATGTTTTACTCATTATCTAATTTAGTCTATAAGGTCACCAAAACAAAGGACCAATCTCAGGGTGAGCAGGTTTGTAACATGTTGACGAATAGTCATGATAAAGGGATAATATCTTAACAACCATGCTAGATTTGACAATGATATTTCACAGGAATGTAGATCATACATAAAAAAAAAAAAACTTTCAAGTTTAGACTAACATCAAATTCTGAATCTATGGCCATCAAATTTTTAGAAAATAGATTCAAAAGAAAGGTGGGGTTTCATCCGGGTACAGGGTCATTCCCAATCAATAAGCCATAACTCTTTCCACATAGAAAATCAATCAAAACTAATTTACAAGTATTTAGAGGAGATATAAAGCTACAAGTTTCATCTTTTCCACTTTTTCAAAATCAGAATATAAGGCCATCAAAATATAAGAAAATAGAAGACTGAGATCATCTCAGTTCGAATGTGACCCAGCCCTACTGAAGGAGCCATATCTCCTCACACACACAAAATCAAGCAAAACTGTTTCAGAGGAATTTATATGAGACATAAAGCTATAACTTTTGTATTTTAAACTTTCCCTAATTCCTCTCCTATGGTAATGAAATCATGGGTGCAAAATTCTACCCTAACAGTAAAACCAACAGAATCAGCTCTTGTTCTCTTGGATTACAACTTCCATCCAAGAGATCTACCTCAGTTACTCCATAATTCTCCCTAACCATGCATGATTAACATGTTATGAAAGGTTAATTCTAGTTGAGAAGAAGATAAATTAACTTGCCTATTGTCCCAAAATCAGAAAACCTTATGATTTCGTCCTAGGTAGCTCACTCTTCTCCCTCTCCTTCTTCGTCTTCTTCTTCTTCTTCTTCTTCTTTCTTTCTCTCCTCTTTCTATTGTATTTCATCCTTCTCCTCTCTTACCAGACCCTAATGGTCTGTATTCTTATTTTAAATAAAATAAAAGATTGGGGGTTGGTTTCCTATTGGTTGAAGTTAAAAGTTTTTGCTTTTAGTCCCTCTTCTTCACTCCTTAAGCACTCCAACCATCTCCCAATTCCTAGATGCTCCTTATACTTTTAATTAAGCTCTAAAACACCATTATTTATGATATTATAACATGGAAACAACATAAAACAATTTTTCATGCAACTATACAAACACTACAGATATGTTCAAGTGTCCCCAAATGCAACGGTGCAAGTGTCATTGTCGTGCTTTTACAATTCACATGTCTAAATGATTATTTATCGTTGCTTTCTAACTGCCCATAAAAGTCATGGTCGCAATCAGTCCTTGTACAGGGCACGACTGAGATGTGGATTCTTCTATTTGATGGAGAAATTTCATCTTCATGAATTGCGATCATTACCCACAATGTCCCCTTCGCAAATTTTGTTCTTCAATGAATACGTGGGACACTTGGCATGTTCTGGTTGTGGACTTGGTACCCTTTCCAATCACTATGAAAGTCACGGTCGCGATTGATGCGCTACATTGACCGCAAATTCGTCTGTGACTTTGACACTCCCATCTTTAGATAAGTCGCAGTAGCAACGATGCCCGCGAATCTATCTGACCTAGTTTCACCCTCTCTTGAGCTATGTCGTGGTCACTAATTACAAATCACTGACCGCGAATTTGGATGAACTTTGCCTTCTTAAAGATTATGAAATCCATCCAACTTCCAATTGAAATTCTAACTAAATTCTACAAAACAACATTTAATGAAAACATTAGAATTAATTAATCTCCTTTGTCATGATCAAAAGACGTCCAAGACTTAGGGTTGACCAATCTAGTCCAACAATTGCTCCTTTTTTTATTTTGACAACTTAGATTGATCCTAAGGGAAAATAATGCATGAATGTGAAGTTGGAGTGGTAATTTGTTCAATGTACACTTAGATCCTTCAGTATACTTAGAAGTTTTCATAAATTTTTCTAAGTATGACCTCAAGGCCAAAATTCTAAATCTAAGTATGACTTCAAAGCCAAAATTCTAAGTATGATGGTCTTATTGCTCTTATGTTCTTATGTTCCCCCTTAACTTATGCTATTATTTTTCTCTCCCCCTTTGATTCATTGTAGATTTTATTCATTCTAGATTCTATCTCTCCCCTTTTGGCAAGATCAAAAAGAGGGTAGAAGGGAAAAAGATCAAATTGCATAAATAGACAAGTAATCATAGGGAGCAAATGCATAAACAAATTGAAATAGAGCAATCACATAGCATAAAATTTCATCAAAGAAATAACTTTTACATATATAAACCTATAAACAAGTTTTGTGGGATCACATTTTTTGCATAAAAGAAAGATTCCAAAGAGATCCTAAACTAGAAAGTAGGAGAATGGTCTTCTTCTTCGTGAGTATCATCAAACTCTGCAAAGTCCAGAAGATGGCAAGGAGGGACTCCCAGCGTCTCTTGCAAGTCTACAATATCACTATGAAGATGAGAGAGGAACATAATCTCTTTTTCATCATCCTCATCAACTTATCTAGTTTGTTGTTGATGGTAACAAGTAAGAGTTTAGCCTTAGGCTTTGGTTGAGGAGGGATGGATGGGCTCTTTCTTCAATAATTAGTCTCTTCCTTTTTTAGGCTTGTGAGGACTCTATCTTTTTAGTACCACTTGCACCTAAAGTGTAGGCATAAGTGTCCGGATGAATTGCTTTGGCATTTATGAGATAGGTGAGATCAAGAAAGTTTTGTGATGGTAGAAGTTTCTTAGTGAACAACTTTTCATTATCCTCATTAAGAGCTCTTACATATCGATATATGGCTGTGATGTGGGATGGAAGAAGGAATTAGCTTTTAGGCTTGGTGCTCAAGTGGATTAATTGATCCACAAGATACCTATCAGTTTGGATTGGCTTGTTCTTGACAAGGTAAAAAAGAAATGCCAAGTCCGTTTGTGATACTTTTTTGTTTCCATCACCTCTAGCATTAACCAAGAAGGTAATGATATGATGAAGTATCTAAAATGGTAAAGTTTTAATGTGTTTGCCCAAAGAGGTTTTAAGGTCTTGTTTAGTTTTGATTGAGATTTCTGACCAAACTTAGAGTAAATAACGTCAAGTGCAGAGATGATGGAAGGTATGTGTTCTCCGACTTGAAGGTTAAAAAGTGAGAAAAGTTGGTCGAAAGTAATGAAATGGGGGTTACTAAAAGCTCAAAAAACTAACTCATAGTGGTCTTCTCATGAATTTGCTTTGCGACTGAGTTATATCATGCACATGAATTCTCTAACCACTTTTTCATATCCGGGTTCATCCCGGAAGATAAACTCAATCTAGCCAAAGTTCGATAGGAATGCACAAATTTCTTCATTAAGCCTAAATGCCTTTAGTAGAAAACTTGAAGGGATTTTGTTGGGAAGGATTGTATTGGAGGAGTTTGCTTTGTAGCGGTCTTTCTCTTATTTAGTAATACCCTTCATAAGGTGAAAAGTAGGAGGGGCAGAAGGTTGAGCAATGGCCTTGCCTTTTTCTGCTCTAGACATTTCTTGGGAGCCATGGGAGGAGTTTGAGAGATTTTTAGAGTTTAAGAGAATTTTAAGATAGAAAATTTGATGTTGGAAGTGAAGTGAGGATGTTACTATTTTAGGGCATATTTATAGCCATTTGGGGTCTCTTTAAATGACTAGAAATGGCTAGAAATGCATTGATGAAGAGATGGAAACGATTGGCTATCAAATCATTTAATGGCTAGGCAATTACCTAATTTGTGTCCGCGAATTCTAGAGTTGCGACCGTAAATTTCAAAAATTATGAGTAACGGAAAAATTTTCCTCTAGAATACACACTTCAACGATAAAAAAATTTGAATTCTTGACCAAAATTCGCGATGGAGCTTGATTTTTGTGACCGTGATTTGATGTTTGACAGTCGGGTGACTTGGACTTGTAATTCGCGACCATGAATAGGCGAAGATAAGGATGGAAAATTAAGTTTTGAAAATTGTGATCCATTTCACTATGTTGATGCTTAATTTATGCAATATGTTATAGAAAAACACAATTACAATTAATACATCTCAATTAACAAATATCAAATTTAATAAACACACATATAATTATCACAAATAAAAAAATAATAATCAACACACATAGCAAGTACACATAAGATCAAAATTTTCACTTTAGGGAACTGCCATCAAGCATTCCCAATTCTCTCTTAATGAAGTTCAAACTTTCTTCATTGAGAGGTTTAGTGAAAATATCTGCAAGTTGATGATTTGTGTCAATAAACTCTAACACAACATCACCCTTTTGGACATGATCTCTAAGAAAATAGTGTCTAATATCTATGTGTTTGCTCCTAGAGTGTTGGATGGGATTTTTAGAGAGATTGATAGTACTAGTGTTATCACATTTAATAAGAATGTGATCAATCACTTTGCCAAAATCCTTCAATTGTTGTTTCATCCAAAGGACTTGGGTGCAATAATAACCCGCAATAACATACTCGGCTTCCGCGGTGGATAAGGCAACCGACATTTGCTTTTTGGTAAACCAAGATACTAGGCATTCTCCTATAAATTGGCAAGTCCTGGAAGTGCTTTTTCTATCTAATAAACTAATGCATAATCCGCATTCGAATATCCTATGAGACTAAATGATGAATTCCTAGGATACCATAACCCTAAGTGAATTGTGCCATGCAAATACTTAAAAATTCTCTTAAAACATTTAAATATGACTCTTTAGGAGTGGATTAGAACCTAGCACACATACATACACTAAACATGATATCTGGCCTAGAAGTAATAAGATAAAGTAGAGATTCGATCATACCTCGATATCTCTTTTCATCTACTATCTTACCTGATTCATCTTTGTCTAACTTGATGGTACCACTCATGAGTGTTTTGGCAACTTTGCAACCATCCATGCCAAACTTCTTAAGTATCTCCCTTGTGTATTTAGCTTGGTTGATGAAAATCTCTTATTTGGTTTGCTTGATTGGTAGACCGAGAAAGAACTTGAGCTCTTCCATCATGCTCATTTCGAATTCTCTAGTCATACACTTAGCAAAATCCTCACAGAGAGACTCATTAGTAGCATTAAAAATGATATCATAAATATAAATTTGTACAATTAGTGTATCATGCTTGTGCTTTTTAACAAATAAGGTGGTGTCCACCTTTCCATTTCAAAATCATTTTTCAAAAGAAATGAACTAAGCCTTTAAAGTTTTGATGCTCTAATGAATGTAGTGTGAGAAGATGTGGATGAGGAGGCTTCATTGAAGCCTAAACCATGTCTAATCAATGGTGGCCTTTGAGACATAATCAATGTGTCTAAGGCTTCCTTTCCTTTATGAAACTTAAAGATTGAACTTCTAAGCTCAATGACTTCCCCTTTTAGAGAGTCATTCTCTTTTCGTAAGGTTGCTAAGGATGTTGATGTCTTGGAAAGATTTTATATAGATTTTTTAAGCTCATCATTTGATGCTTTCAATTCGTTGACAAGATCATTGAAGCATTTATAATAATCCTCTAATTTTAGACATTTTTTCTTATAAGACTTTATTTGTGACTTGTATTTGTCACATCTCATAGTAAAAGCCTCTAGAAGCTCTTCATCTACTTCATTAAAATCATCAAAATCATCAAAATCTGAATGAGAGTGGCATGAAGTACTTACCTCATTTGGAGAGTCTTCTTATGTCATGAAGCAAATATTGGCAACTTCTCCTTCTTCTTCATCTTTACTTGAGCTATTATCCCAAGTGGCTGAGAAACTTTTCTTCTCTCTATATCCCCTCTCTTCTTCTTCTTTATCTTGGGACAATTGTATTTAATATGGCCTTGCTTGCCACACTCACAGCAAGTGACTTTATTAGATCTCTCTCTAGGATTAGGATTTGTCTTTTTAAAGCTTCTTCTCTCTTCTTCTTCTAATTAATTCCTTAGTCCTTTTTGAGAGCATTGCTAGCTCTTCTTCTTCTTTGTCACTCTCTTCATCACTAGAGGTAGATACTACCTCCTTCTTCTTGATTGAGGATTTGAGTGCCAAGGTTCTTCTTTCTTTTTCTGATTATTCTACTTGGCCCTTTAATTTCTTTATTTGCTCATCCTTTTATAAGGCTAACTCATGAGTTAAGAGTTTGCCTATTAACATATCTGTATGAACCTTTTCAATATCCAGGTCGGACTCTTGAATGTTACACACTCGTGCACCAAACTTATCTAATGGAAGAGTTTTAAGGATTTTTGTATTTACCTCATAGTTGGTGAGAGTCCTTTTAAATTTTTTCATGTTTGTGATGATGGATAGAAGTTTGTTTGTCATTTTAGTGATGCTTTCATGGTCTTTCATCATGAAAAGCTTTCATTCTGTCACGTACATCTCCAATCTACTTGATTTAACAAGTGTTATAACCTCATAATAGTTTTCAAAAGTCTTCCAAATACAATGACCTGTTTAGCAATATTGCACTCTTCCAATCTCTTCCCTTGATAGAGAGCTTAGAACAATAGTCATTACCCTCTAGTTCTTGCCATTTGACCTCCTATGGGCTTCAACCCAATCTTCCCTTAGAACGAGTTCTTCAATTCCATCCACTACTTTAGTGGGTGACTTTCATTCTTTGACAACTCATCCCAAAGGTGCACTACATCTATATCAAGATAAATCTTCATCCTATACTTCTAATGAGTATAGTTGAATCCATTAAAGTAGGGCTTGAGGTGTTAGTGGATTCCCTCTTGTGCCATGATCTTTGCTCACCCAATTAAGGCTTGTTTATGAGACTAGACTCTGATACCACTTGTACAGGGCGCGACTAAGACGTGAATTCTTTTGTTTGAAGGAAAATTTTCATCTTCATGAATCGCGGTGGTTACCCACAATGTTGCCCTCGCAAACTTTATTCTTTAATGGATACTTGGGACACTTGGCACACTATGATTGTGGACTTAGTTCCCTCTTCAATCACTATGAAAGTTGTGATCGCTACTGATGTGCAACATTTACCGTAAATTCGACTATGACTTTGACACTCCCATCTTTGGATGAGTCGCAACAATGATGATACCTACGAATTTGTATGCCTAGTTTCACCCTACCTTGAGTTATGTCGCAGTTGCGAATTACAAATCACTGACCACGAATTTTGATGAACTTTGCCTTCTTCCATCCAATTTCCAATTGAAAGTATAACTTAATTCTGCAAAATAACACTTAATGGAAACATTAGAATTGATCAATCTCCTTTGTCAAGATCAAAAGAGGTCCAAGACTTAGGTTAACCAACCTAGTCTAACACTTTCCACTAAGGCTAGCATTCCTAGTAGGTTCAACTACGTCCATATAAATGAGTTGAAGAGGCCTAAAAGTTCTTAAAACATTTTTTTTCCTTAAAGGATGTTTGGTGTTGCTTCCCCATTTGACAAGGTTCACATGTCATGTCCTTTGTGAACTTGAGTTTTAGAAGACCCTCTACTAGCTCTCCTTTTGACAAACTTTATAGAAGCTCCAAGCTAACATGTCCAAGTCTTGTATGACAAAGCCAAGACTCATTGTTAATGGAAACAAGACACTTAAAAGATTAGTTGGCCCAATTGTGTAAGTTAATTAGGTAGGTATTACCTCTCCTTTCATCCTTAAAGATTACCTTCTCATCCACCAATGTGGTAACTCAACACTCTCTAGGGTCAAAGGTGACTTTGTTATCTTTATCATAAATTGAATTAAACTAAATAGATGATCTTTCAATCTTTCTACTAAAAGAACATTATCAATGAGAGAGCAACCTTTCTTACCAATAATTCCAAAGCCAATTACCTTACCTTGGCATTATTTCCAAATGTTACATTGCCATCATCCTTCTCTTTAATGGTTGCGAATAGCTCTTATTGTTGCTCATGTGTTTTGAGCACCCTCTATCCATATGTAAATAAATATCTTTTTGAAGGCTTTCAAGCATTCCTACAACATAAACACATTTCACCTTTGTTTAGGTACCCAAGCAGACTTGGGTCCTTGGGGGTTAGGCATGGAAAGATCCTCTAATTTGAGATGTGCCTTCTTAATGTAACAAAATACATTTATATGGCCATATTTCATGTAATAATGGCATTGAAGCTTAGACTTATAGGTCTTTCTTCTATAAACTAACCTTATGTTAGTAGGAGGCCTTCTCAAACTTTAGTTT
The DNA here is from genome assembly GCA_949677035.1 of Omphalea diandra. Taxonomy (NCBI): domain Eukaryota; kingdom Viridiplantae; phylum Streptophyta; class Magnoliopsida; order Malpighiales; family Euphorbiaceae; genus Omphalea; species Omphalea diandra. The sequence continues at coordinate 25,803 of CATIWR010043829.1, forward strand.
TGTGAATATATGCAAGTGCATGAGTGAGGCATGAAAGAAAATTTTTTATGTATGTGTGTTTGGACATGCCTCTTTGAGTATATATATGCATGGTTAGCTCCTTAATGTTTAGCTTTTAAGCCTTGGGGAGCCTTCTTTTTGCCTTTAGGCTTAGGAGACTTAGTGTTTAGAGAACTTTACTTTCTAACAACCTCAATACTCGAATTTTGAGCTGTAGATGCTCTAATGAATGTAGGAGGAGAAGATGTAGATGAGATAGCTCCATTAAAGCCTAAACTATGTCTCACTAAGGATGGTCTTTGAGATACAATAAGAATGTCCTTTTTTCCCTTTATGAAATCTTAAGATAGAATTTCTAAGCTTAATTACTTCACCCTTTAAAGTGTCATTTCTTTTCTTAATGAATTAAGAGAGGATGAGGTTTGAGAGAGATTTTTGAAATATTTCTTAAGCTCTTCATTAGTAGTTCTCAAGTCATTTACAAGATCATTTAAATCCATAAATTCATCCTTAAGTTTTGAACATTGCTTTTTGTAAGTTTTCCTTTGAGACTTATATTTATCATATCTCAATGTTAGAGCTTCAAGAAGCTCATCATCCACATCATCTAACTCATCATAATCATGACAAGAATGTGAACAAGTATTTACCTCATTAGAGAAGTTCTCTTGAGCAATAAACATAGGTTGGCAACATCTCCATCTTCTTCTTCCTTGCTTGAGCTATCATCCCAAGTAGCCTTAAAGCTCTTCTTCTTTTTCTTCAATTTGGGGCAATCGTATTTGATGTGCTCTAGCTTCCTACATTAAAAACAAATCACATCATTCGTCTTTTCATTGAAATTGAAGGATGCTTTTTGAAGTTCCTTCTATCTTTTCTTTTATTTATGATGTAACATCCCTATCCAGATTCATTCACATTATCACATGAACAGATTCATTGCATAAATGATATGAAATCTCATATGAACATATATGTATTAGACAAATGATCATTTAGCCATGCGATTTGTAGAAGCATGACAATGACACTTGCACCGTTATATTTGGGACACTTGAACATATATGTAGTGTTTGTATAGTTGCATGGCAAATTGTTTTATGTTGTGTGCATGTTATAGTATCATAAATAATGGTGTTTTAGAG
>CATIWR010043838.1:0-29651 GCA_949677035.1 Omphalea diandra
CCTTTCTAAGTGAAGCCATAGAAGAAGATGGATGAAATAGAAAGACTATCCATTGATTTTTTGAGCTCATCATTAGATGCTCTCAATTCTCTTACAATGTCATTGAGGGATTTATATTCATCCTCTAGCTTTTGACATTTTGTTTTGTAAGATTTCATTTGTGACTTATATTTGTCACATCTCATGGTTAGAGCCTCTAAAAGCTCATCATCAATCCCATCAAATTCAAAATCAGAATTAGAAAGAGAAAAAGTACTTACCTCATTTGTAGAGTCTTCTTGTGCCATGAAGCAAATATTGGCAACTTCTCTTTCTTCCTCTTCTTCACTTGAGCTATCATCCCAAGTGGCTGAAAAATTTTTTTTCTTCTCCTTGTACCATCTCTTTTTCTTCTTCAATTTGGGACACTCATACTTGATGTGATCGTGTTTGCCACATTCATAGCAAGTGACATCGTTGGATTTCTCTCTTGGAGTAGGAGTTGTCTTCTTGAAGCCTATTCTTTCTTTTCTTCTTTTGATCAACTCCTTTGTCCTCCTAACTCCTTTGTCCTCCTTGAGAGCATTGCTAGCTCCTCTTCTTCCTTGTCAGTTTCTTCATCACTTGAGATAATTTCTACCTCCTTCTCCTTTGTGAAGACTTAAGAGTCAGGGTTCTTCTTTCTTTTTCTAGTTTATCACCTTGGCCTCTTAGCTTCTTCATTTGTTCATTCTTTTGTAAGGCCAACTCATGAGTGAAGAGTTTGTCTATCAAGACGTCTGTTGGCACCTTTTCAATCTCCAAATTGGACTCTTGAATGTTGCACACTCTAGCACCAAATTTACCACCACATCCCAGAGGTCCACCACATCTGTGTCAAGATAGATTTTCATTTTATACTTCCAATAAGTATAGTCTGTTCCATCAAAGTGAGGCTTGAGGTGTGAGTAGATTCCCTCTTGTGCCATGATCTTTTACTCACCAATAAAGGTTTGTTTGAGCGTTTACGCTTTGATACCACTTGTTGGTCCTAGGCACCAAGAAGAGTGGGTTGAATTAGTGTATAAAAATTAAAATAAGATGGTAAGAAAGAAAATTAGTAGAATGGAGACATAAAATTTATAATGGTCCAGGTATAATTGACCCTACGTCCACTCCTCAATTCTCAACACTTGGATGTTTCACTATCTTCCAATGATATTTTTAAGCTCGCGCCAAACTTTTACACTTGTGTTTTGAAGGCTCGCACAACCTTTATACTTGTGTTTTTGAGGCTCACACAATAACCTTTACACTTGTGTTTTTAAGGTTCACACAATAACCTTTACACTTGTGTTTTGAAGGCTCACACAATAACCTTTACACTTGTGTTTTTGAGGCTCACACAATAACCTTTACACTTGTATTTTTAAGGCTCACATAACAAGCTCTCTTAGTGTTTTTACAGGCTCACACTACAACATTTACAAATGGTGTTTATGTTCACACCAAACAATCACCTAAAGAAGAGAAAAGATTGAGTAGCAAAATTGCAAGAGTTTGGGTTACAAATTTATGAATTCTCTTACATTTACATATGTTTGGTAAGGTATTTATAGCCTCTACCCGCCAAAGAGACGTTGCAATAAAACTGGTAGCAAATATTCAAAGTATGCTAGACAGATTTTTGCATTAAATGTTTATCAGGCTTCATTCGCGGTCGCGATTTTCCAATTTTCATACGGGAGCCAGAACTTGCGGCGAAAAACTCCGTTTGTGTCTAACGGCTAGTCCACAGCTCATCTTCCCATTGGTTCACCATAAAAATATAGCGGCTGCCTTTTACCTGCTCACAAAAGTAGCTGTCGTGAATTTCCTTGTACAGGCCACGATTAAGGACGCAAAATCCTCTGCCAAAAATGTTCATCTTCTTCCTCATGATTTGCTGTCGCTACCTACAAGTTGTCATCATGATTTTTGTCTTTCAACGGTCACCTGGGAGACTTGTCAAGTTGTGATTATGCACTTGATTCTTTATTGAGTTATTTCAAAATTCGCGGTGGCGACTGAGGTGTGACACTCACCGCCAATTTGTCTTTAACTTTGGCTCTCCTTTCTTTGAATTGGTCGCGGCATAGAAGTGGCCCACGAATCCATCTCTCCAATTTGTCAACATGACTTACTCTAGTTCGCAATCACGATTTATGAAGTTGCGGTCGCGAATTAAAAGACACTTTGCTTTCTTTGAAGATTAAGGATTTCATCCAACTTCAAATATAAAGATTAACTAAAAACTGCAAAACAACACTTAATTGAATCATTAGAATTGATCAATCTCCTTTGTCAAGATCTAAAGTGGACTTAGGATTAACCATATTAGTCCAACACAGAAGATGATGAGATCTTTTGGAGGTTTACGAGCTTTGTTGATATTTCTACAAAATCAGCCTATGAATTGATTGAAGGGAGTGATCGGAATGATACTCGTGATATTTGGAAATTGATTTAGAGCTGGGATGGGCTTCAAAGAATTCGCTTGTTTCTTTGGTTGGTAGCTAAGGATAGGCTTCTCACTAATGTGGAAAGATTCCATCACTACAACAATGGATAGCAGCTGTGTATGTTGCTTTGGCACAGGTTATTAGAGATTGTTCCTTTGTGTTAAGTGTGAGGAAGTTGGTGCCATTCTTGGAGTGCCGACTTTTCTTTACCATGGGGTTACATTATTGGTTGTTTTGGAATTTGCAAGCTAATATGTTGGGAGAAAGTGGGGTTGCTTGGCCTATTATCTTTGGTAAAGCATGCTGGTGCCTTTGGAACAACAAAAACCAAGGTGCTGTTAATTATAATTTCCAAAGAGTTAATGATATTGTCCAAACCTTTATTCTTAAGTTGAGGGAATTTAATAAGGCTTGTTGGGTCCTCAAGCTCCATGGGAAAGGAGAGAACAAGTATATGGAGAAGCATATAGCTTGCCAGGCCTCTGGCTCTTACTGGATTAAAGTCAATATTCATGAAACAGTTAAGCAAGGGCAACGCAATTGCAGGTGGGCTCATAGATGGGTCTGATGTAAGGCATACAGGGTTCGCTATGAATATTGGGTCTTGTCCAGTGACAATGGCAGAGTTATGGGGAATTTATGTGGGTTTGAAACTTGCTTGCGATAAGGGATTTAGGAAGTGTATTGTGGAAGCAGATAATAAAACTGTGACTAATATAGTGCTTGGGAAGACCTTGGTCTTGAATTCCAACAGAAGATAAAGTCCTTAATATCAATAATGGAAGGTGCAATTGCATCATATTTACAGGGAAGCAAATTTTGCTGCAGACTGGTTGTCTAATTTTGGGTTTCTTTTGCCGTTGGTACTCTGTTTTTTACCATCCTCTGAACGGTATTCTGTCATTGCTAGTGCATGGTAGTAGTGGAGTCACTTATGATCCCATTTGTCTAGCCTAGTTTGAGGCCTTGCCTCCATTTTTGTAACCAAAAAAAAAAAAAGAAGCTTTTGAATGTAAAAGTTTGTTAACCATAATGCTGCTATTTTGAATCTCTCTGTAACTATATGTCAAAGCAGCCCTTAATTATATCAAGAAGAATACAAACTATCATTTTGTTTGCCACTAATAGCTGGAGAGGTTATTATGCAAGTTTTGTCCATTTCTCAACGTTAATTGCTTCTTTTCTGAATCTTTTCATGTATTCTGGTTTCTTATGTATTTAATTTTCCTATAAACACATCAATGTCATGTAATTTTCTAGTAAGAGAGTTTTTATTATCCCGACTAATCCTCGTGTCCTAGTTTGTCAACATATGTGGCAATGCAGTTCGGTGCTTCTGTGTCAGTTGGACTTGATGTAGATCCCCAAGCAATAGCATCTGCACGTCATAATGCTGCTCTAAACAATATAGGACCTGAGACAATGAAATTAGTCCAAGTTCCTGGAAAAACTTGTCCTCCCTTGATGGATGGAGAAACTGGTGAAGTTGTGAAAGAAGAGAAGAACTATTGTGGAAAGGTACTTGCATCAGAAACAGAGAAATATGATGTGGTTATTGCTAATATACTTTTGAATCCTCTCTTGGAATTGGCAGATCTTATTGTCTCATATGCTAAACCTGGGGCAGTTGTTGGTGTGTCTGGTATATTATCTGAACAGGTATGATATATATATATATATATATATATCCAATGATTTTTCTCTTGCATTTTGAGTTCAGTGAAAAGAAACTTTAAATTAAAGAAATGAGAGAACTAGCCCCTGTAAAATCTCAAGCAGTGCATGCTTCTTCTTCTTCTTCTTCAAGGGTAACCTTCTCCCACCCAATATCAAATTCCTGATTTCCTGCTTTTAGCAGCTGGAGAAAAGTATGTTGCAACATTTGATTTGCAATTTGTAGGTCAACAACATTTGATTTGCAATTTGTAGGTCAATTACTTGAACTTCTTTCTCGTCTAATTGACTTCCTAAAAATATATTAAGCTGATGAAGAAAAAAAATGGAAACGGGTCACGAAGTCTTCCATACTTCAACTGATCAACTCTAGGGCTAAGAACAGCCTAAATCTGTATCTGGCTAAGCTGTTCCTGCCATTCACAGATACATGCATGGAATTTCATAAATTACTTCTATCACAACCTTAGGGACATTCCAGACATTTGACTGTTTGATTGATTCCTGTCAGAGTATGTGCTTGGACCTGATTTAATGTTATCACGTCTTTCATGTAGCTTTCATATATCTTGGATCGATACTCAGTGCTCTTAGAAGACATATCAGTGTCTGAGTTGGATGGTTGGGCATGTGTAAGTGGAACAAAGAAACCTAATCTTGATAGGAGCTTAAGGAGATAGTGTCACTGGAACTCTCATAGGAGCACCAGAAATGCTTAAATGACAACTTTGGTCACATATATGCTGCCTAACAGGATCCAAAGGCCAAGTCGATATAAATTCACTCCAAGCCTGGAAGTAGAACATTGTGAAACAATCTTTTGGTTTATCCAACTTGAGATTGACCTGTGCTATTTTTGTCCAAGCGGTATCTCACCTTTATGGTTCTTTATGGTAAGTATTAATCTATTTCTGTCTGACAATGCCCCATGTAAAGATAAGATGAAAAACAGTTAATTCTTGGGATAAGTTTGTCCTGACTTTTAGGTTAATTTAAATGTCTTCTCTCTATGTTCATATTTATTGACCTGTGTAATTTTTGTCCAAACGGTATCTCACCTTTATGCTTCTTTATGGTAAGTATTAATCTATTTCTGTCTGAGAATGCCCCATGTAAAAGATAAGATGAAAAACAGTTAATTCTTGGGATAAGTTTGTCCTGACTTTTAGGTAAATTTAAATGTCTTCTCTCTATGTTCATATTTATTGACCTGTGCAATTTTTGTCCAAACGGTATCTCACCTTTATGCTTCTTTATGGTAAGTATTAATCTATTTCTGTCTGACAATGCCCCATGTAAAGATAAGATGAAAAACAGTTAATTATTGGGATAAGTTTGTCCTGACTTTTAGGTTAATTTAAATGTCTTCTCTCTATGTTCATATTTATCCTTGTAAATGAAGAATTTATCGGAACAATGCATTCCATAGACTTGTACATGTCAGGTGAAGGGATTCAGTGGTACGATGCCTTACTGTTTGATGAAATGTTTATGCAATTGTTGCCTTGACTTTGAACCTTTTTTTTTTTTTTTTCTGGGGGAGCGCCAAATGCATTTACTTAGGATAGAAACGCAATTTAGAAGGGATTTGTTCCTAAGAGAAAAGGGAGTCAAAATCATTAGGTTTGTCTATGTCAAAATGAGATTAACACTCTTGGTGAAATTTATAACAATTTGCTGTTTCCGTTTTTCTAGGTTTGTTTTGGAACCATTCCAATCAGCTGAGAATGCACCCTGAGCTTTAGCCATGCTCAGTGAATTGTTTGAAACTTTTTATTTCAGCAGTTCCAATGCATAAAACATGAAAAACAAAACATTGAAGGAATTAACTGATAAGTGCATCAACTCCAGGATGTTGATGAGCATTATGGACACTAACAACAGCTGTGCGTATTACTGTTGCCACATTTTTGCTTCTACGCATCCCAGCGAAAAGTACATACTAATTCTCGCTAAATAAACCAAATAACTATTTGAAGAGGGGGAAAAACATACAGGAAGCCTAAATTCGAAGTAAAATGAAGCCATAGCTGCTAGCATAAAATGCGATGCTGAAATTCATGCTGGGAAACAAGCTAAAACCATCACTGATAAAGTTCATCCCAAATATGCATGCGCTTGAAGAGGCAAACAAATAATCTTCTGAGTATTCCAAATATCAGTTGTTATACCATGGATGCCGGACCATGTAATATTATGGTTCGGATGTCTACCACACGTGCAAAGTGATTGTTAAGGTGTTATAGAATAAATTGCTTGGTTGTTCCGACTTTCTATCATGGTTTAGGCGAAAGAGCGGATGACGCTTTGTAACATGGTTGTTGAAGCTAGCGGAAAGAATGGGGTTGTCCCAACTGATAGCACTACATTCAAGTATCTTTAGGTATTCAGATAGACCCTACATTATGAGATTTCTGTCCATTTTTGTAAAAGGAGTTAATTTGTCTTTTGCATATATTTTGTTATGGACAGGACAAGAATAGAAAAGATACAAATTTGTAAAGCTACACATTGCTCCATAATGTTCCAAGATAAAGATTTGAAACTCTAGCAAAAATTTCAAGGACAAGTGTCGGAGTGTGAGATTTTTGCTAAAATCTTAGATATTTTTCAGCTTGTGTTTATGATATTTTGGTCCTTGTATTTTATGTTTTAGTCAATGTGATTTTAGGTAAAAATATAAGGTGTAAATGATGTGATAATCCTAGATGTAATTGTATATTATTATTTCTTTCTAATAAAATAGTTTTGATTATTTATTAATTTTACTTAATTTTTAAAATAAAAAATTAATTATATAAATAATACCACTAAATATAAACACAATATTAATATTTTAAAAAATATTACATAAATAATTTTAAAAATATAAATAAAAAAATTAATATAAAAAGATCATTTAGAAACAACTATTTGCGGTCTCTAAATAGAGACTACATAATGTAATCTCTAAATGGTTTCTCATGATTTTCATACTTAGTATTTAGCGATTAAGGAAAGATTATTTAGTGACTACATAAGTGGTCTCTAAAATAGAGACCACATTATGTGGTCGGTAATTCATTTTATGGTCATTAAACCTTTTGCGATCAAGTTCAGCGACCACATAAATATCACATTTTGTGGTCTCTAAATCTTTTTTTATATATGTAATGAACATTATATTGATAGTTAATGAATATTTTTACAAAGTAATGAACATATATCACACAAAGTGATAAATAAATGACAATATGAAAATGCGCGTGTTTTAGACCCTTGAATCACGAAGCCATAAGGTTCTGGTTTTATGGTATAATTTGCCTCCAAATATTGTACAGATTGTGCATCACTGATCGAGCTGCCTCCTACCCATTGCAGGAGCTTTTTCGGTTATGTAGACCTTGTACCTCATCTAACCAGGAAGGAGAGAGAGAAGACAAAAAATACTATTAATAGCTCTATGGATAAACAACTTAATATTACACCAAATATTCACACTCAAAAACTAATGAAGGAATCTATGACATATTACAGCGGTTACCTGTACCATTTCCCCACCCTGCATCACAGGCATCTTTTTCTGTTCCAATTGTGAACCCTCCTTGTTATCGTCTTGATCGTTATTCGAGAAAAGGCTCAGCACAAATAGAATCAAGGGCATTATTAGTCAACACAAGTAGAATTAAGGGCATTAGTAACTGTTATACAGCAATTCATGTTTGCTAGGACTGCAGAAGTGTGCAAATCTATAAAATGAATAAATAAATAAATAAAACACAATAATATTATTTGGTTTATTCTATCAATAGAATTATAGCTATGAAATCTATCATTGTAAGTTTAAAGCATTTTCATACCCATCAATTCATTCCACAAATTTTTAAAAATTAAGCTGAATTGACTTATCGAATTAGTAAAATTAAAAATCAAGCAGTGATTCAGTTTGATTAGAGATTAAAAAAATGATCAATGAAGAGCCAATTAAAGTTGGAAAAAATCAATCAAAATAAAAAAAATTTGTTAAAACTAAAAACCATATCAAACCGATTCAATTTTAAAACTATAGTGCTTGATAAAAAAAAATTAAAATTTCTAAAATTATATTATTTATTTAAAGTTTTAAATGTTAAAAAATATTTTTTTTTCATTTTGTCATATTATAATATTTTTTGAATATTATTGTATTATTTATATATATTTGTTCAAAAAAAAATGTTTACAACTAGGCTAGTTGAATCGCTCAAACTGATAAAAATTGAAAATTAATCAGCCAATTGGTTCAATTTTCGGTTCAATTTTAAAAATATTGATTATACATAAGAGATTTTACTCAGATACAATTATATATTCTTATTATTCTCACTCTTTTGGACATAACAATGTTATCTACTATAATTTTTTGAACTAACACCTATCTAATAACAATGGATAAAAACCTTTGTAATATTGTTTCCTCTGAAATCAAGTCTCTCATATAAATAGGTAAAACCCTTATTGCCTTGGGCAAAAACTGAATAATAATTTCTACTATACTCTTATTTATGGAGTTGCCTTTCCTCAATTCTACTCTAATAGGAATCTAAACTCAATTAAAAAGTTCTAAAATAAGGATCATATACTATATAGGAAATAATCGTCCATCCATTTAAGAAAGATCTCTCTCAAATATATTAGAAAAAATCCTATATCTTATTAGGAATTTTAGTTACAATCTAACAAATATCCTCATTGATTTAAAATTCTTAATCATAAACTTTTGGATGTCTTCCATTTTCATTAAATCTCCATACTTGAGTTTGAATCCTTCAAATTTTTAAATTTCAAATCATCTTATGTGTAGCTTGCTTTTTTTTTTTTTTTTCTTTTTTAAAAAAGCAATTTTCGCATCATTAACTTTGCTTGATCTAGCATCAAGAGTTCCATCTTAATTATAACTTTGCACAAAACCTTTGATCTTCATGAAATATAATTACCATATATATGCTATTCATATGGTAACAACTTCACTTTAAACTAAACTCACCAATCTTTACCAAAATCTTGATATCACTTATCATACATTAATGTTACATTCATCAAAATAAAAACAAACAGAACACAATAATATTTATGTAATTTACCCTCTTAGTAGGGTTACGTTAATGGCCACCATCATCCACTATCATCAATAACAACTATTATAATCATGAGCTTAAAACATTCACTTTCCCACTGACCCATTATAATTAAGAAATCTTACTTACACATAATTATACATCCAAACTATTCATAGTAAATAGGATAGTTTATCCTTCTCATTGTTTCTAGACATAACTAGGTTATCCACTATTCTAATTTCCTTATGCCAATGACCATCTAACAATAATGGGCAAATATCCTTATTTTGAGGACTTTATCAACTAGTATTGCAAAATATTCATTTATGTGAACATTAAAAGATAAAGAATGCCATTTCTTATTGCATAATAAGTGGAGTTACATCATAAATGATGTCAAGTGTAGAAACACTTACACTATGGATGTGGGTCTGCTAAAGGTATCTCTAACACTCATAGAGTGGATAGCATGGAAGCAAAGACAATGACGAATCAAAGAGCCATGGCTGGAATGATACACTGTATGAGGTAGGAGAAGTTGATGTATAGTAGTAAACTAATTGATCCTAATACCTATGAATTTCACAAATAATGGTCTTGAAAGATACAACATTCAAGATTAGAGTTTTTTTTTTGCTAAAAGATAATATATGGATATTTTAGAGAGGATATATCATAGATTTTGTAGATATTGTAGACTAGTTTAGTTCTCTCTCTAACTTGAGTTTTATCTCTTCTATCTAATATTTGTTGTTCATCAATTTATGTATTGCTTAATGCTAGATTCTAGGATTGCTACATGATAAATTCTTGTTATATAAATAGTTATATGATAAAATGTTTATTGTTATTTGCTGTAAGTTTTCTTTTAGTATATATGGTTAGTGTTCATTTACCAATGGTTGTCATTGTATTTAGTTTAGTCACACCATCATTAAGCTAAACTTTCATATAGAATTTGTGAGCAAGATATTCGTTAGTTGCAAATGTTAATGAGAAAATTAATTAATGTTTCTTTATTTGCCTTTAACATTCATGAATGACATCACTTATTAGAAAATTTATTGGTAAGGTTACTATACATTTCTAGGTTTATTGTTCCATATTTATTCTAGTTATAACTAGTTCCTTTAATAATATTTCCATGTTTAGAAAACTTAATCTCATTTGATGTTAGTTCTACATGCATTGCTTATTCTTGTACTCTATTTCTTTTAACTAAAGGACATAAAAGGCAAAGGTTGCATAATTGCATTCCTCATATTAAACACTATATATGAATTGATTATGGCATGATCTTATGCATATATTGAAAGTTGAACCATACTTTAAAATTTAAGAGAAAATTAGATTCTCTGAGTGTATACACACAACTAATAAAATAATTATAATTGAATCTAAAAAGGATATATATAAGTGTCTTTTTAGTTGAAAAATGGGTATTATAGTAATTCCCATTAACAATTAGAGTTTGAGCTATCGTTTTGTCTAAAATTTTATCATGTTTATATTTGATTCCTCATTTTTTATATCTTATCTGATTCATCTTTATTTTGATTTTCTTTATTGCTCTTTTCAATGGATAGTGATTTTTTATTCTATGATATTAAGCTTGTAATAACTCATCTTATCTTATTTCACTTTTAAGTTTACATCCTACTGACTGCATATGTTAGGTTATATGAATAAGAGCTAGTTTATTAGTGTTTTAACTCTTAATATAATTTAGCCTTACATGCATAAATCAAGGCTACATAAGTATTTCCACATGCCCAATGATCTAGTAACTTAGCTCTTGAACTTTTGTCTATTAGTTGTTCTCCTTATTTGAAAAAGCCAGCAATGCCATTAGGCAACCTAAGTTGGCCTTTGCCATATAAATAAATCAAGGGCAACTGTTAAGCATATCTTGACATGTAAGTTTCATTACCAACTAGGCAAATAATTTTGAGACCATTGCTGAAAAAATGAATAAATTAATGTTAGCAAAATTGAAGGCTAACAAATGTTAATGGAGGTGAAAATGGTGATAGATTGGATTGGAAAAAAAAAAAAAAAAAAGAAATTTGACAAAAGGATTAATGTTAATAAAGGTGAAAAATAACGATGCCATTGATAATTATAATCATGATGATGGTGGTTATGATGATAATTATAGTGACAATTATTATCTAAAAAGCCTTAGAGAAGAGTGAACAATGTTATAGTAATTTTTTATGAAACTTAAAAGATGAAGAGATAATCCATAAAGAGGTTGAAGGAGAAGGGAAAGAACATTATATAATTTACAAAGGCTTGGCAAAAATGTTGCCTATATCCACTTTTTTGGTGTTCTCACTAAAGAGTTCCACCAAGCAAGTTGCGTAGGGTTGTAACTCAAAACTTATAAATTATTTTTGGGTATAACTCAAAACTTAACACCTAGTTTCACCTAAGTAGGACAACAATAAGTTTTCAAGCATTTGTAAAGCCTTACAAGTTTGAGTTATAAGTATAACTCAAACTTTTCAAGTTGTTTTTTGAATATAACTCAAAACCTAACACCTAGTTCCATCCCACTATGACAATAACAAGTTTTTAGGAACTTGTTAAACATCTTCTAAGTAGATTTATAACACTATCTTAAGCCTTAACACATTCAAAAAAAGAATGCCCACCCAATCCTAAGTCTACCTTTTATAACAAATATTATACAATTAAGCTTATGCTTGAATTACAAATAAAGCACTTAGAATATAAGATAGAAAAATAGGTTGCTTTCAATTTAACATTGTTTTTTCTTATGTTCTCTATCTTTTGAAGTTAAAGGTTATATAGGTTTGTTTTAAGAAACTAGCTAGTACACAAATTATACTTTCCTTATTAGAAAACCATCAATATAGTTGTTATTCCCCTTCAACAGTTATTAAGGATTAGTATAGGATCAAGAAGTTATAACGGCTCTATATGGCCTTCAAATGGGCATTAGAACTGTCTATTGTCTCCTTTTCAACAGTTGTTGGACTTCATTCCATGACCATTGTAATGGGCTTGTCATACCTTTCAACTAGGTGTTAGGCCTGGTCAATAGTCTTGCTTTCCACGATCGTTGAAATAATTCCACAATCATTATTTTCCTTCAGTAGTCTTTGAGGTGTCCAATAGGCATTAAGCTTTTATCTAAGTTATGCAAACTCCACAACTAACACTACAAACATTATTTAATGGATCATTGTTTATTTTCCATAGGCATTATTATTTCAATAGGCATTGGAGTCTTCCATGGCCGTTGAAGTGGCTTAGTCTTCAATTTTGTTTAATGGTTGTTATTTCCATTGTATAACCATTGGTCTATTCAACAGTCATTTAAAGTCTCCATAATTATTAAGTATTAAGGTGACTTTCAAAAATAGATAGTCCGGTCAAGTTATTTTATAAGGACTTTTACATCATGTCATTTTCTTGATTTTATAGGCGTTGGAACTATCTACAATCGTTGAATAGATTTTCATAGTTGTTGATTTACTTGATCATTAATGAACTCTATTTTTATACAAATTTAATCTTCCAGTGTCTTGAATCTTTGCAAACTTAAAAAAATGAGTATGATAAAGATTTTATTACTTCTATATAAGCTTCTACAAGACTTGAATGCAATATTGTTATTCAAAGATCTTTGAATTTGATTTTGGAATCTACATCTACATATAAAAACACTTGCACAAGGATTAGTGACCTAAATTATTATTTATGATTATCGAAACAAAAATTAAAACACTAAGGTTTAATACAAGTGATGATTTCCTAAATGATAGTTTTACAAAATTTTGTTAATGAAACAAATAAATTAAATTTTTTTAATTCAAATTGGTGATTATATGGTTTGGATGTACTTGACATAGTTGATAATCATTATATTCATCGAATATTTCTTATTAAAATTAATCATTTGAATATAAATTTATTATATTAATAAAAGAAAGTATAAACCTTATTTAATTATATGAGTCATATTGATAAAGTTTCTCTTTACTTGAATACATTTAACAAAATTTTTGTATTTATTAAAATTGAATTTCAAAATTGTCATAAAATAAAAAGGTATTTCAAACACATCAATTAGTAGAATGTTCATACTTATTTAATATTTTTATTTTAGATACTTAATATGTGCTATTAATTAAGGATTAGAATTTTTATACTTATTTTTATTTTAAATAGAATGAAATTAGAGAATTATAATTAAAAAAATACCACTATATTGCTTTTGAATTAGATTAAATTAAGAAATATGATATTTAGATACACTATAATTAAAATTTTAATTTTATTTATTATACTCCTAATTATGTAAAAGATCAGTATTTATAGAAATTATTTTTATTATGAAAAACATTCCTAAATAATGAGAAAATAAAATACTTTATATAATGTTTCTTTTCACAATAGATTTATTGAATTGTATATAAAAATTTAATATTTTATAATTTTGATATATATTTACGATTTTATAATAAATTGTCAGTGGAGCTAAATTACAAAATATTAAATTATATTCTAATTTTTAATTAGGGCAAAATTTTAGTAATAGTAAATATAATTATGCAAAACATCAATATGTATAGAAATATATTTATTATATAAAATATTTCATAATCTTTTGAATAAAATAAAATAAATAATTGTGTATTATCTATTTCCTAGATAGGTTACATAATTATCATAAGATATTATCTTATTCTATAAATATGAAGTAAATTTTATAATCTTACCCTATATATTATGCAATTTTTAATTATTGATAAAATAGTAAAATATTATATTTCTATAACTCTCAATAATATGAATTAAAATAATTAAAATTTTGACACAGATATTAATAATTACAACATAATATATTCAACTAATAATTGAATTAAAAAATCTTAATTACTCAAATAAATTTCAGTAAATTTTTAAATCCTTTATAATTAATTTTTTTCGATATTGATATTTATATTGCTAAAAATTTAAAG
The DNA here is from genome assembly GCA_949677035.1 of Omphalea diandra. Lineage (NCBI taxonomy): Eukaryota > Viridiplantae > Streptophyta > Magnoliopsida > Malpighiales > Euphorbiaceae > Omphalea > Omphalea diandra. The sequence goes on from CATIWR010043838.1 coordinate 14,206, forward strand.
TTTTACTTGTAACATTCTCTTAGTGGAGTTTTTAAGGGGGAATTGGAATTGGAATTGAAATTTTTTACTTTAGCCCCCTGCACAAGCTGTTGATTCGATCTCTTTTTTTTTTTTTTTTTTTCCACTACAACTAAAGATTCTAAATCCATTTTGTTCGCGCAATGTATATATGCATCAGTGCATTGTAAATCAATTTTTCTAAATCAATGGTATCTAACAGAATTCAAAACCCAAGTTGATAGAACTACTACAGTTCTTTCAAATCGATGCCACCTGACAATATCTAAAAGCCAAGTTGATAATAACTTCATTCTGACTCTAGCATTAACATGATAACCCCAATTTCTCAAATAAAAAGTCGATACACATGACAAAATTAAAAACTTGTTACCTTTTCTATTACATATGATATCACATTGAAAAAGCCATAGATAAATCCAAACAAGATAATCTTATTTGTTTAATTGTTGTAATGAAGCAGTTTTCTCTAGAAAATATAATACTCTATAAAGTTAAAAATTTCTTCAATAAAAATAAATATCATTTATCTCAAACTAGTGCATAAGCTGTATACAAGGAAATTTATAGAATATACTTCTATAGAAGTTCAAATCCCTTTTGTTCTGTTAGAATAATATGCATGAAGAGGCAAACAAATAACCTTCTGAGTATGCAAGCATTGTACAGATTGTGCATCACTATAAGCATCACCGCTTGAGTTGCCTCCTAGCCAAAGCTGGAGCTTTTTTAGGTATGTAGACCTTGTAGCTCACCTAACCAGGAAGGAGAAAGAGAGAGATAGAAACATACTATTAATAACACCGTGTATAAACAAGTTAATATTACACCAAATATTCACACAGCTTGGAGCCGCAGAAAGTAATGAAGTAATCTGTAGCAGAATGGAGCACTTACCTGTACCATTTCCCCACCCCGCATCACAGACATTGTTTTCTGTTCCAATTGTGAACCCTCCTTGCCATCGTCTTGCTCCTTATTCAAGCTTATATCTCTTGCTGCCGTGGTAAGGCCAGAAGAAGGTTCAGCAGAAGTGGAATCAGAGGCATTGTTAACAGTGTCCCCATTATGATTGCTGTTCACTGGTTGTAGAGAATAAACTTTCTTCTGCTCCAACTGTGACCCTTCCTTACCTTCATCTTCTGATTTATGCAAGCCAACATCTCCTCCTCCAGATGTAAGGAAGGATGAAGACTTCACAGAAGCAGAACTAGAGGCATTATTGGTTTTTTCACTATTGGTCATTTCGTCACCATTGTTAACGTCATAACAATTGTGAAGATGAGTTGCATTATGCTTACTCAACCTACTCCCAATATCCAGTTTTGCCTTACTAGATACCTGTGAAGCAGGTACTTCCATCACAGTGGTAGTAGCATTTGATAATGCCTGCTTCAAAGCTGATGTAACCAACCTTGGTTTGTTAATACCAGAGCCAATATTCATATTGACCTTTTCTTTGCCAGAAACAGTCACCTGGTTGCGTAGATGAGCACTGTTCTTAGCAGGAACATATTCATCGTCACCATTATTTATATCAAGAACCTTCTTGTCTTTGTGTGCAGGATGAGAAAATTTACCCTTAACTCCTTGAGCACCATCATCCTTAGAGTACTCAATTTGGCTTAGTTCAACTTCTGCGGTGGACACAAACTTTAAATTACCATCACTCTTATCTTTCTGATTATCAATACTTGCATTTCTTGGAAACCCTTCACAGAACCTTCTCAGATTTTCCAAAGCCTTTTGTCTTAAAAGTGACTCCAAATCACTGCTATTCACATTAACATCAGCCTCAGATATCTCATTATTCTTTTTCTCTACAGCATTATTTGATGTTGTCCCAACCCCATTGCAAGCAGTTGTATGTGTTACAAGCTGGTCATCCCCATCCTTGTAACTGTCTGGGAGTTTGGCAGTTGTAGTGTTAAAAACATTAGCATCTTCTGTTTTCTCAATCTCTACAGATCTTTCCTTTTCAAACACAACGTGTGATTGATGAGCTGACACACTCTTAATCCCCCCATCATTACTATCATTGCTTCTGCTAGATGGGTAATCATTGTGATCATATATCATCTCCTCTTTATCCTCCTTTGCAAGGGTTATAACTGATCTCAACCGCTTAGAAATGTTTCCACCAGTCACTTTCCCCTCAATGAAGTAATCACTGTTATCATGTCTATGACAAGAAGAACAACTCCTTGACCTATACCTCTTCTTTTTATTTCCACTTTTGACATTCTCCAATCTTCTTGCATTCTTCTTTCTTCTTTCAGACCTGCCCCTACGGTACTCATATTCACTGTCATCACTACTACCACGTGAACCCCTACAAGTTGAACTCTGCGAAGCACTACTCCTAGAACTAATACTTGCATCTCTCCGAGCCTTCTTCTTTTTCTTGCCTCTAAGATTTTTCTTCCTCAACTCAGAATCATAATTTCTCTTTGACCCTTTCCGCTTTCTTACATCATGAAACTCCTCACTGCTAGAAGAACACGAACGAGCCCTCCTTTTACCACCCTTGACATTTTTTCGAGTACGAGACCGAGGCCTTCTAATACTGTAGCTACTGTTAGAATCAGAGGGAACAGAAAATGAACTACTTGAATCATCACTAGAATCAGAAACTGAATCATCATGACCACGAAGCTTCCTTGTTCTACGTTTCCTAGTTTTATTTCTTGTCTTTGTACGACCCTAAATGAGCAGCAAGATATACAGTTTAGAGTACATAAATAAATGCCATTCACCGTTAAAGATTACAAAACATTGAGAATCCAAATTTGTGTAAATTCATCAACCTCAATTTTCTGTCTTTAAAACAAAATAATTAATTACAATGAGAAATTTAGTGAAGAATGACATTTAGTTCTTGTAGTAATTGGTTCAGTCCCATAACAGCTGAATTGCGGGGTGTATTTTAGTAATCAATTAGAAAAATTCTAACCCTAAAAACACACACACGCATTCAAGGCTGGCAAACATGAAATTAGATCAATATATAGAACAAAAATTAAAACTTTAGTCAAAAAGATAGAGAATAAAAATGTGTGTAATGTACCTGAGACGAATATTTAGAGCGTTTCTTTTTAGCAGAAGAAGATTTTCCCATTGGCCTCTTCTTAACCTGCAAAAAACAAAACAAAACAAAACCCGAAGAAAATAAAAAAAAAAAAAAGAACAACAAATTGAATAAAAAAAATTAAAACAGAAAAGAAAATTTAATACTGGGTGACGAAGTTTCGAAATAGGATCCGAGATTTGAGGGTTCAAAACAAAAGCAGAAGTTAAGATTTGGTCCTCTTTTTGGTTCCTCTTCAATTGAAGCACTATTTATAGAAAGAGAGCAGACATCCTCATGCAAGGACAACGACATATCGTTAATTTGTGCAGTCCATCCAAGAGCCAAAAATTACTACACCATTTCCAGGGCCCATAACATTATTCGGTATTTATTTTGCAACTATTAGGGTTTTATTCCTATTTTCTCAAAATTAAATTTTGGGAAGTCCCATTTTAGGCAAGAAATTTGCTGAAATTTTGTGATTTTTTGAATAACATAAAATTTCTATTTTCTGGTAAGTTTCTTGAAAATATGATTTCAAAATTTTTTGTTTCATCATTAGGTTCAAAAAGATATTACATTTTTTCACGAAAATCAATATTTTTTTGTTTTTAATTGATTAAAAAAGTAATTTCTCTTGCTAAGTCTAAATTTTAATATTTCTTTCTTATCATACAAATTAAACAAATTCATATCTCACTTTTAAGAAACTCTCCCTTTCTGATTCCACTTTTCCACAGAAAGATAGTTTCGTTTATTAATTTTCATTGATGAACTATTATATCATTTATTTATCAATTTTTGTGGAAATATTTTCAAAAGCACAATGATGTCTTTATTATTTATAATATATATATATATATAAGTGGTTAATTAAAAAAAACTGAACATAAAAGGATGTAAAATTTTTTTGAAAAGTGGTTAATTAAAAAAAATTTGAACATTAAAGGGTATAAAACTTTTTTGAATTGACAATAATAATCTTAAGTTATAAATTTTAAATTAATGGCTAATATTTTTTATAAAACTAATTATTATTTCAAAATTTTAAATTTACGATAAAAGTGGCTAACTAGGAAAAAAATTTTGAACATAAAAAAGATATAGAACTTGTTAAATTGACAGTGATAGCCTTAAGTTATCAATTTTAATTAAATAGATAATATTTCTTTATTGAATAAATTATTATTTTAATTTTAAAATTTGTGATATTTAAAATCTATATTATATTATTTATAAAAGTGACTAATTAAAAAAATTATAAATATAAAAGGGTAAAAAACTTTTTTAAATTGACAATAATCGTCTTAAGTTATAAATTTTAATTGATGGATAGTATTTCTTCATAGAATTAATTACTAGTTCAATATTTGAAGTTTTGATTATTTAAAATAATTAAATAATAGATATTATTTTCATCTCTTAAATTTGTTATTATTTGAAATGATTGAAATAATAAAAATGTTTATATTTTTAAGATAGTGTTACCACATTTTTAAATATTTAAAATTAAAATAAATATAATTTAAATTTGAGTTATCAAATGGTTTGTGTAATGATATAAGGATGATATGCAAGAATTTCTATAAAAATAGCATACATACTAAAATAATCATAGGATATCATATAAGATAACAATTATTTTTGATAAGAATTTCTCTCTCTCAAACTAAAAATAAAAAATATATCATTTCTAATTCAAAAGAAAATAATTTACAATATGCATCTACTTTGTTATAACCATCAATAAAATTCAGTGTCAGATGATATCAAATATTAAAATTTATTTACCAAAAAATATTTTTTTTAGATGGACATTTATATGTGGCATTATCTAGAGAAATTTCAATGTTTATTTCAAAAATTTTTGTAGTCTTACAAAATAATGAAAGTACAAAAAAAATTATAATAAAAATATAGTTTAAAAAAAAGAGTTTCTCTCATGAAGGTAAAAATTTACTATACAATTTCTTTCAAATATATTTATAAATAAAGATATCATCATAATAATATTTGACATTTTAAATGTTGCAATAAATATGTATATTAATGGTGTGCGATAAAAATATCTTCTTTATAAATATCTTCTTTCTTTCATAATATTATTTTATTTAATTTTCTATTAATTTTATACAACTCTTGTTTAGTTTTTAAATTTGATATTTTCATCATTTTGACTTAAATTTATTTTTTCTTTTACTTATTAATAAAAAATTATATTTATTTAAAGTATATTTTATATGTACTCTAGAAAACTTTTAATTGTGTATAACTTTACATAATTTATTTTCTTTACTTATATAAATATAAAATTAAAAAATAATTAATTTTTAATTATTATTTTAGTTAGTACAATGCACCTATATTAAATATTAGTATTAATAAAATTTTATTTAAAAAATTCATAAGATATTTTAGATAATATAAATAGTTCCTTAACCAAATTAAACTAGATTTCTCAATAAATTACTCTCTTAATAAATGGTAAAAAAATCTGATTTTCATTTAATTTTATATTTATTTACAATCAAATAGGAGTTTTTTAAAAAACTTAAACTATTTTAACTATTTGTGCAATGGTAGTGGCACAGTTTTTTCATACTCATTTATCTATCCATAACCACCTTTTAAAATGAGTATGAGTAGTAGATTGTTTAGTTACATATTTAATGGATAGAGCATGTTTAGCATTACTATTGAAAAAATACGATTTTGAGATAAAAAATTTTTTATCTTAATTGATTATAACTTTTTTCAATATGAGTTTAATAAGTAAAAAATTTTGATTTTGGAAAAAGTTTATCTTTTAAACTTTTATCAATAGCTATTTTTTTGTTATAAAACTTATATTTAAAAAATCTATAATTAGATATGATTAAAAAATCTCTTGTATTTTTGTCTCAAATCAAATTTTTTCAATAGCAATGCCAAGCATGCTACTCTGAGTAGGTTATAATAATTAATATGTGAGCAAATATGAATTAGGTAAATATACTCATTCATGTAACATTTTTTCTCACATTAACTTTTAACAGCTTTTATATGATCTTATAAAGTGAAAATAAACATATACATCACTAAAAATAAAATATTATATTATTATTTATGCAAGTAATATAAAAAATTAATTTTATTAATAAATTTATTTATTTTAATAATAAAATTATTTAATTAAAAAAGACAAAACTTCATGGTAATGTGGTGATTATAGTCTTTCTAAAAGAATTATTTATTTTTAATATATATAATTTAAATTTGATTTTAAAATAAATATTATTTCTCATAATTTATTCTGAAAAAGACATTCAATAATAATATTTATTAGTATCTTTAAATAAATTATTATTGTCATTATTCTCTATTCTCGCCTTATGGACTAATTGTAACGACCATTTTCATTACAAAACTCATAACATTCATGTCCAAAATATGTGGATAGGGATGTTACACTAATTGCATTGCTTCACCAAGCTGTGTTTCTTTATTCTTTAATTATTTGTTTATTTTTTGTGATAAAATTTTAAAACATTAAAGTCATACAAATTAATTATATAAGAATTAAATAATTTTAATTATAAAAATAAAATATTTTTATTATATTATTAATTTTCTCACAAAAAATAATTAATTAATTAAAATAATTAATATTTTAAATGATAAATAAAAATTTTAAAATAAAAAGAAATATATTTAATTAAATTAAAATATTTAGTTTAAAATAATTTAAATTGTAATTGAGTAATGGGTAGGTTAAATGGGTTAGGTGGATATCGGAACTATATAAATATTAAATGGATCATAAATGGATAAAAAAAATATTTATCACCCTTACTCATTTTGGCTCTATCTATATCCACCCAAACTCGCTCATTTACTACCTTTACATGCAACAAACAAGTACTAATTTGAATGTCAAAAAAGTGTGGGAAAAAAAACAATTATTTGTTGTCAAGAAAATATAAGAAACATATTGAGATAAAGAAACAACATTTTTTGTAAAAAAAAAAAAAGTGTGAAAATAAATGAGATTAATAAATCTAATGGATGATATTAATATCTTTTCACCTACAATATATTTAACAAAACTATTTTAAAAACATTTATATGGGATATTAATCTACAACTTTTATGATTTGCACTTTGTCTAAGTCAACCTATAAGGTTACCAAAATATTTGAACAATCTCAAATTGAGCAGGTTTTAGTAAGTTTAAAATCAATTACAATCAAAAAGTAATATCTCTTCCCACACAATATATTCAGCAAAATAATTTTTCATGTATTTAGATAAGACATAAATTTACATATATTTAGATGGGACATAAATCTATAACTTTTATATTTTACACTTTACCTAATTTCTCTTTTAGAAGTATGAAATTGTGGGTGTAACAGTATATCCTAAATGAAATCAATAAAATTCAACTCTTTTTTCTCCTTTGCTTCTACAACTTTCATACATTAACTCTAACTATAATTACTTCATACTTCTTGCTAATCACGCATGTTTAGCATGTTATGGAAAAAGAATTTCATACAGAAAGAAAATAAAATCACTTACCCCTTTTGCCAAAACTAGAAAAGTTTAAGACTTCTTCATAACTATCTTATTTCTTCTTCTTCTTCCTTATTTTTTCTTTTTTTTATTTGCTTTCTCTTTTACTATATCTCTTACTTTTTTCCTTTTTTATCTACTTCTAGAAAAAAATAATTTTAATTATTATTCTTACTATAATAAAATAAAATCATGGTAACATGTTTCTATTGGTTGAAAGTTGAATTTTTCTCTATTAGTTCATTTTCTTCATTCCTTTTATCACATATATCCCTCTACTAATTTTCATATGCTCTTTGTACTTTTAGTAAGATTCGAAACACTCTTATTTATAATATTATAATATGTATACTACAGGACAATTTGTTATGCAACTATGCTAACTAGGGATGAGCAAGAGACTTGGAGATTCCCAAATTAGATCAAGCTAAAATAAAAAATTCTCAATGAATAGTAAAATATATGAATCAAAGCATACTGATTTTTTAAACGAGACTATACTGCAGATTTTATATTACTTGAGTGGAAAACTGAGTCGAAAAATCATTTCATACCCCAAAAACAAACATATATATATATATATATTGTCCTTAACACAAACATCATATTTATATTCAAGTGCTCCAAATGCAACGGTGCAAATGTCATCATTATATTTATCAAATGCACATATATAATTGATTATTTATCGATGCGTATATTCATGTGAGATAGAGATATTGCAAAAACCACTTTTCCCATCACAGTCCTTAAATCAATTTTGCCTATTAAAAAATAATTACAACAACTACAAAAAAAAAAAAATGCAATAACACTGAGAAAATTTCAAGGATTTACTGCACGTATTATGGCAAATTCTGCTGCTTGTCTTTAAGATTTTAACCTCATTTTGCAATTCAACCATGTCACCATTTTTCTTCAACAGCTCCAACTCCAAACTAATCCTCTCACGAGCTTAACCCAACTCCATCCTCATCTCGACTTTAGTTGTTCGACAAATGATAATTTCGTCTTCACATGAGCTTATTCTCTCCATCAAGTGTGGAATTAGCTTTACACTATCAAGATAATTCTTTCGATCAATCCATCTAAAGTAATTGCATCGTTTCCCATCATCATATCCTCCACAGCCCCTGATCCTCGACCTTATTCTTGTTGGCCACTGTTGTCCTCACTGGTGACATCATCTCGCAATTACACCTTTGCACCTCACTACCTCCACTGCTGCTTGATTATGAAGCTTGAGGCGTTTATGAAATCTCAGTGTTTAAACTCATCCTGTTCGTTCATGAGACACAGAAGCTATTGCTTTTTATTAGATGAGAAACGAAATAAGGATTTCACAATTAGGAATTTCACAGATTTAAGGATTTCGGTTTTGAGCGTTAAATTAAAAAATTGAAGAAAATCTGATTTGTGAAGCCCACTGGTGCCACTTTTTCTTAAAATAATAATAATAATAATAACAATAAAACATCAACACACCATCAATGTTACCTAAATTGCCCTTTATGAGACTAACAACGTATATCATAAGTGATGCAAAATAAAACATGGGACTAAACACAGAAAACATCAAACTATATGGTGCTTTTTTTAACCTTCTCCTTTTGAATCAGACCATCCTCCGTCTCATGTCCATAATGCACTGCCAGCAAGAATAGTGCTCCTATATCAGCCATTAGAGAAGCTATAGTTTCGTGATTCCCAACTTCTGATTTTTCAAATTATACCATTTTACAAAACCTTTTTTTTTTTTTTTTTTCTTGTAAAACATTGCTTCAAGATGCAAATCCATGGTTTTTCCCTTTTCCTTATAAACCAGTTATAAATCTAAATTCTACGAACTCCATTTGCCCCAAGATTAAGCATAGACATATTGATGACAACAAATTCCCTCAACAATTAGAATTTGCAAATATATACAAGAAGTGTCTTCCTTCCTTTCTACATTGTTTTGCACTACTTCACCGACATGAAGTAGGATTCTATGCATCTTCAGCATCGCTCATTCCACCATGAGTATCAATAAAGACTCCAGTTGACAAGTCCATCTCGTCAACAATCCTCCCTCTGCTAGAAAAGCATATGTTATATATATGACGTCAAGATGATGGAAAGAAGGATAAATTTATATTTGCAATATAAGAGCTACCTTTCAAGAACGAATTTTCCTTCCTTATACTTCTGGCTCTTTTCATGGGCTGCCTCCTGGTTGGGAATGACAATATCCTCAGTTCACTTGCACTATATAGGATAAAGAAAAAGGGGAAAAGAAATTAGATATGGGAATTTGTTCAGCAGGCGGATTGGAGAGAGTACATATTTCCATCCAACGATTTGTCCACAACAGCAGCAAAATATATCTGCCACAGTATGCATGCCTGAAAGCATCATCCTCTCCTCAAAGCCTCCAGTTGTGATGTTCACCCTGAAATCACGAACTCCTCAATATGCAGCTGCTTTATTGCATTATGGATAGAAAACATGAAATTTCTCAAGATGCGAACAAAGCCCATGAATCAGATATCCATTTATTCACTTGTAGATAGTGAATTTGTGTGTGCATATGTAAATGCAAACATCTTTCTTGGTGGAAAACCACGAGCCATACTCTTATCATATACCCCTCCAGTAATGTAGAATACTAACTTGTAACTACTAGTTGCATGTAGGTGATGGCCGATGGGTCTTTTTACGAAGTCATAATTTTCCAGCATAATACACAGTTTGAGTTCTAATCAACAATCATATAAAAAATAACAAGCAACAGAAATTGATACCCATATGGAGGAAAAGCAAGCAAATCCTGTTATAGTACTAATTCTGAATAAACTAGGACAATTTCAAGTGATGAAAGATGAGAAAGCTTTAGCAGCAAATTTTTCAGGATTTGCTGAAGGTTTTGAAAAGAACTCCTTTTTATTTTCTTTTCGTGTCTTTTTCAATGTTATAATTGCATGATATTCATTCTAAAAGCTTGCTTGAATGCACTAATGCTTGACAAATGAAACCTTCAGATTGCATGAATTGAAGAAGAATCAACAAAATGATATTTGGAGCAGAAGATACAGAAAATAATGGAAAAGATTGGAGGAAACCATTTTCCGTACAACTTGCTTACAAATTTTAAAAGGTGTCTATCACATGCTATATGTTATAACTCAGGCAAGGCATTCCATCTGCTTAATGCCGAAAATGAATCATAGCATCATAACAATTCGATGGGATTTAAAACACATTAAAAACCTGTAGCTAGCAAACAAATCTTATGGCCTTAAGAATCTTTACAATGGAAAGGAAAACAGTAAAAAGATGAATAAACCTACAGTATCAATGTAAAAAAAATACCACAGTATCCATCTCTAATTGGAAATCAAACATTCAAGACCCCTAAAAACTTGTGCTTATTAACTCTATGGGTGTTTTATCAGCCAAATGAGGACAAAATCCATATTAGTTTAAAGTCAATGGAGAAATTAAAATATGAACCAATTTTTAACTTCAAATGATAAAGAAAAGAGAGATCCCTAACATTGCCATTGATGCTTTGGCTAGTTGGACAGACTTTCACAGAGAAAAGGATTTGAGTTCTGTTTCACTTTGCCTGCGGTAGAATATTTTATGTGAAAGGCATCACATAATTTTGAATAGTGCGAAGAACATGATTAGATAACTGAATAAGAGAATTTTGAGGAATTTCTTATCAAATCTGTCTTCCCCCATCCCTTTTCAAGTTTCTGGTTCACTTTTTCTTGTAAATGGATTTTTCAGGTTCCATAATTTAGTTTTTTCAGTTTTGTTATTTGCAGGTGCATTTTATATATATATATATATATATACACGCACACAGAGAGAGAGAGAGAGAGGCACACCGACACGTGATGATAATAAACCTGAATAATGAAATTCTTTTAACTAAGAAAATGACCTACGCACAAATGTCTCACCTAAAATTCCCGATTTTGTCAGATTTTCATTTTCCTAGACTGCATAGGTTCAAACTATAGACCAAAGAGTGAGCTTAATGAATGTGTCATGAAAAAATTCAGTGACCATTATCCATCCATGAGTAAACTGTAAAGAACTCACACATTATTGAAGAGGTAGGCCTTTCCTCTGCGGCAATGAAAAGACTGTACAAAATCAAACAGAAAGAATAAGACGAGCAGAATCAGTAATTTCAAAACCAAAAAAGGGTCTTTCTTACAGCAGCTAGTAACTGAAGGCCATCAACTAATCTTCTTTTGCACACATAGTAATTAGTTTGTTATGACAAAATGTGTGCCGACCAAAACTGTATATTTTTTTTTTATCAGACCTCTAGTACTGTCAAAGCTACAAAATTTGTACTAATAGAGTGCATATCATCCTGATCCTACCTGCTAATTGCTGAACAATTAGAGGGTAAAGAAAACATTTAAAGGCATAGACACAATAATATGATGAAAGAAATGAAAAGAGCTTATGAGTTTAGTTTACCCTTGAAACCAGATCAACAGGAAGGGCTAACTGGGTGCTACAAAACTTGCATCTATAAGACTTGCCTTCTAACTCCACCACAAAAATTCTCCCCATATCTGTCCTCTTGTGCCTCTGCTTCAATCTGCAATCTTGAAACGTCGTTGCTTGCTGGTTTTTATTTTTCTGTTCCTTTTAGGAACAAGCAAAGAATTGGAGTGGTTGGGATTTTGGATTAGAACAAGGAGGCAACACGGGCACAGTGACACATGCTTTTTAGCTTTAGCTACAGATTCGGAAGAAAAAGAATAGCACAGCTTCGGCCAAGCACTGATTAAGACAAAACTAGTCCAGAACCCACGGCCCACAATTTTTTCCGCGATTTAATTAAACGATACAAAATGATATATAATATCACACGATAAATTGAGATTTGACATCTAGATGAACACATGCAAAGAAAAAATATATATTTAAATGGATTAATCCGTCTAATTCACAATAAATATAATTAAATATAATTATATAATTGAATTAATAAATTAATATGTAATATACAATATAAATATATATTTAAATAAATATATTTATATATAACAAATTTTTAAAGTTAATTTTATATTTATTTAAATTTTAATATCTAGTGTATATTTTCTTAATATGTAAATAATTTTTAGTTAAAATTATTTATTTTTAATTTTTAAATATTTTTAGGTTAAATGTGTATTTTGCATCATGACACATAATGACAAGTTAGTAATATAATTAATTAAATAGGTTAGACGAATCATGTCGTGTAACCTATTTCTTAAATATATATGTGTTAATATTGAAAATTTTGACACAATTAATTAAATGAGTCGTGTTTGACTTGAACATATTTATGTAATACATGTATCTCTACACAATACGAATTGTCACCTCTACCTGAACCCATGTTATGTCATATAATTATAATAATAAATTTTAAATAAATTTATATAAATAATAATTAAATTTTATTATTTTATAATATATGATTATTTTATTAAAATTTATTATCTAATTAAATTTTTTAAGTAAATAAAATAATAAATATTATAATTAAATTAGTATAATAAATTTTAATAATAATATAAGTTTTTACTAAAAATAAGAAAATTTATAATTTCACGTTTTATTAATCTTTTTAAATCTTTTAGTCCTTTTAATTTTTTATTATTATATTATTATGTAAAAAATTAAATATTAATTATTATGAGTATGAAAACTTCTTATTGAACTTTTTATATTATTTTTATATAAAAAATGTTTATATTATTAAAACTTTTATATTTTCTTTTGGTTGAAAGGATAACGAACAACGAGAAAAGAGAGCAAAGCTATTACCCCTCTAGCAATAAAGGAGGGAACGAATGACCCCACTGACCACGACATCAAAAAAAAAAATAAAAATAAAGCAGCAAGTACTTCATTATTTCTATAGTTTGAATCCATTTTGTCTACCCCAAGCCAACCCTAACCAAACCCCTGCCTCAAACGTTCTTAGCCATCCTTTTAGCAGTCTTTTGAAATTTTCAAGTTCTATTTAAATTTTTACTTGCAGTCATAGGTAGCTATACTATATGTCTTTATACTTATTTTTCTCATGTAATTATGTACTTTATAAATATAATAAAGTGTTTACTCCTTCAATTCTATCTTATCTTTTATTTTTATTGATGCCAAAAGGGGGATGAAAGTATGAATATAGTTTATTATTTTTATTGGTAAGTTAATCCCTTAAATAATAAACTAACCTAAGTAATATATGTTGCTAGTATCGATTAATTAATATTGACGTTAATATGATAATTTAGCTAGCATAACTTAAGAGGGAGTAACCTTAGTTCAATGGGAATGAACTTGAAGATTACTTCAATGCATAAATTGAGGGGAGTAACTCAATTGTTTATCAAACACTTAGATTTATCTCAATAAACCATTTTATTGTCATTATCAAAATTGGGGAAAATGTAGAACTTTAAAGTTCCTATTCTTATTTTAATGATCAGAAACAGTTAATGTTACTAATTATTATACAAATATTTCATGTGTGAATATATGACCCTCAATTTTATTCCAAATCTAAGTTCACAGGATTTGGCATGAATCATTATTTTCTAGATTTCCAAAAACTCAAAAAGGAATGGCAAAATTCTTGTCATCAGCATTTTCACAATTCTACAAAAGACTAAAGTTAAAAGCTTAAACTTAGAGTAAAATAGAGGATATTGATATTCTAGCCATTCAACAACTATGAAGATTTTCAATGATTATGGAATTAGAAAAATGGCCCATTGAAAAAGTCTTCGTAAAGTACTCAAACTCTTCTATGTGATTTGGAGTCCACTTCAATGACCATGGAGAAATCCGATAGTTGTGCATGGAAATAATACCAATTGAGCAGTTGATGAGCCAAAGCATTTCAACGCATATGAAAAGACTCCAACGCCTATTGAGAGATCAACTATCACAGTACCTGGACAACTTGTTGAGAAAGTATTATACAATTGATTATGGATTCTAGATAATCTCGTTCAAAGCATAACAATGGCCATGGAAGATTTCAATGATCATAGAAAGCTAAGGTTGTTGATAAACTAATTAACAACTCCAACACCTATAGAAAAGGCAGGAAGTGACTATTAACAATTCAACAGTCAAAGGCAGACGTGAAAAGGTCCAATTCCCAAATGAAAGTTGCATATTAAAATTCAGTTCTTGTTGTCAGACTCTTAATGGTCATTGAAAGACTATAACAACTGTATTGGGAGATTCTTTTTTTTGTTAAATGAAGGATAATAAGTGTATTACTTAGCCTGTGATTGGGAGAGAGTACAATAAGAGAGAGAGAAAAATAATAGAGGAAAAATATTTTACTTTGATTGGAAAGGGGAGAAAAATGGGAGAAGAAAGGAAAATAACTAAAATTTTCCTCCCTCCATTTTCTCTCCAAAATAGAGAGAAAATATTGAAGGAAGAGGGGATTTTACAGAAATTACTATTATACCCCTGAGTAGTGTAAAAAATTACAGAATCTGAGCAAAAATCGAACCAAACTGAAAAACTGACCGAACCGAACTGGTTCGGTTTGATCCCTTAATACAATTGGTTTATTCAGTTATACTTTTTAAAAAATTTGGTTTTAGGTTTTTGGTTCGGTTTTTTATATAGAAAACAAAAAAAATTGAATTAACTGAAGTAATTAATAAATCAAACCCATTTGAATCGAATCAAATTTGAAATACATGTAATTTAATTGAATCAACCCGAACTGAACCTACCAAACCAAAGTTGCTTAATTTTTTCTCATTTTCACTCG
>CATIWR010043860.1:0-11612 GCA_949677035.1 Omphalea diandra
CTACATTACTACAAGGAGTACTAGTTCTCCTTATGGGCAGATGCTTTTGATCGCCATAAGCAGTTCAGAGAATTCCAAAGGTATATGTTCGAAAGAAATAAAACCATCCCCAAGGGAATATGGCCTAATCTTGTAGGAGATGCTCCATGGGACACTCTCCCAAAAAGGTACCACAATGATCTTAAAGCAATCAGCCAAGGCTGAGAAGATAGTCTAAGAAATGAACTAAAGGGCCTAGATAGCCAGTTTTTAGGGCCATATTCACAAGGCCCCTATGAGATTGAGGATCTTTATCTCAAATATAGGGAGAATCTGCTTTTACAAGAAAAGATGGACACAAAAGCACAACAGGAACAAGATGACGAGGATTATGAGATAATGAATTTATCTCCATCACATGAGCCGATTAGAAAAGGATAAAAAGGAATCTCCTTTATGTGCTATCAATTATAGTGGAGTATGGTGTGTCATTATTTTTTGTAATTATTAACAAGTGGATATACTATAGTTTTAATTTTTCTTTCAACTGCTTTTGTTTTACAAATCTAACTCCGTGAAAGTAAGTTACTTTCGCATCATATCTAGGATGAGAAGACTATAAGACTCAATAATACTAACAAGTATATTGCCTTAGATTTTATGAAAATCCTAAACCATGAAGCATAATATAAACAAAACTCTAGAAATGGCAATACTCAGATGACCCAAAGTCATATAAATATCAATCTCTGGGAACGTCAAAACAACAAGAAAAACATATGATTACATATCATATCATCATTCTTGCCAATCAATTCTTTGCTAGAGCTTCATTTGTATTTTTATTTTGTTTTGAGAGATACCTTCAATCTTTCCAACTTATCAGAAGTTGTTTCACAAGTATAAATAAAAGGGTGTGAAAAGAACAAAATGCCCAAATAAAGCATTTTAACCTTTCAGAAACTTTGCTTTCAACATTTTATTACTTTCTTCAATACACATTAAATAAAAACTCTAGAAATTTAACATATATTTATAAAGCATTATCATGCCATTTAAATGTACATAGGCACACATTTTAAACACAAATTGAACAAACATAAGCAATAACATCAACACAGGCCAATTATGTAACTATCCAACCCTTCTTTCCTTCTAGATACTTCAAATACCAAATTTAGGCATCTAAAATACTTCATCAATATGTCATTTAGTCACACATAAATGTATCTTACATATCTCAATAGCCATCAAAGATCTTGCACCTAACTTAGATTATACTTTAGTTTTCATCATTCTTCTTCATTTCTTACATATACATACTTATGCGTTATAACTTTCACTTACTTTCTCCTCATGACTTAACATCTTTCACCTTCATATCTTTTATTCATCCTTTTTAATTCACATCATATCTTAATTAATCATCATTATAACATTAAAATTATGACTTATTGCTTCACTCAATTATCTGAATTGCACTTTGTCTTCAGTGTTAATTATAATACTCTAGCATTCCAGTATTATTTTGAAGAATTTTTTTTTATCTCCCAATTCACCCCCTCTCTTAGGTGTTAGCCATAACTTACTGTCAACATGCTCATGTGCATGAACAGACTCATTTCTAACCTCTAGGCCAGTATGAACTCTATCAGGTGCATCCATACTCCTCTAAGCTAATGCATGTAAGATTAACATAATGCAAATATCATATATATCACATTTATATTACACATGTCTACAGAATCATTTACCTGTTCTGATACCACTAAATGTGACACCCTAATTAATAATCATTTAGTTTTCTCTCTAAGTCTATCCATTGTCATTTAAAAGACCTGATTAATTTTTTTTCACTATGTCTCTTGTTCACCACTTAGTAACTATTTACAACAAAACAAACATGAATAAACAAACTAAAATACTAATTGACTGCATACTGGCCCAACCACTCTTACACTGCTAGACAGTAACTTCAAAAAGTATACTCGATGCAATCTTTAGTATGCTCTTCCTGAAATAAGATTTCACACAAAAGAGTGAGATTGCATACTCAATAAGTAAATGCATAACGATACTTCAATCTCAAATAACGTAACAATATTTGAACATAAATAACTCATCATTATATCCCTGTATGAAATAAAGAGTTTTTCCTCTTAAATGCCATATAGGCTATCAAAGGTTATTGCACAAATAACATAACAACATTTAAACATAAATAACTCACCATCATATCCATGTACGAAATAAAGAGTCTTTACTCTTAAATGCCACATAGGTTGCGAAAGGTTATTCCCATACATGCTGTCATAAATTTTTGCCACATAGGCTATATATATCACTGCCACAAAGGCTTTCATTTTTAGTTGCCATGTAAGCTATATATATTATTGCCACACAAGCTATAGATCTCATTGTCACACAAACTATCAAATGCTATTGTCACACAGGTTGTTATATTTTATTGCTACACAGGCTATCAATGTTCTTGCCAAGCAGGCTATTATATCATTGTCATACAGGCTATCAAATGTTCTTGCCATACACGCTATTATATGATTGCCACATAGGCTATCATATCATTGCCACATTAGCTATCATATCATTGCCACACAGGCTATCAAATCATTGCCATACAGGCTATCAAATCATTGTCACACAAGCTATCAAATATTATCGCCACACAGGCTATTAAATATTATCGCCACACAAGCTATTATATCATTGCCACATAGGTTGTTTTATCATTGCCACACAAGCTATCATCACCTTGCCACACAGGCTATTATATCATTGCCACACAAGCTATTTTATCATTGCCACACAAGCTATTTTATCATTGCCACACAGGTTGTCATCTTCTTGCCACACAATCTATCATATCATTGCCACACAGGTTGTTTTATCAT
Source organism: Omphalea diandra (assembly GCA_949677035.1). Taxonomy (NCBI): domain Eukaryota; kingdom Viridiplantae; phylum Streptophyta; class Magnoliopsida; order Malpighiales; family Euphorbiaceae; genus Omphalea; species Omphalea diandra. The sequence continues at coordinate 2,892 of CATIWR010043860.1, forward strand.
TGCCACACAGGCTGTTTTATCATTGCCATGCAGGCTTTCATCATCTTGCCACACAGGCTATCATATCATTCCCACATAGGCTATTATATCATTGCCACACATGTTGTTTTATTATTGCCACACAGGCTATCATCTCCTTGCCATATAGACTATTATATCATTATCACATAGGTTGTTTTATCATTGCCATACAGGCTATCATCTCCTTGCCACACAAGTTATGCCACACAGGCTATCATCTTCTTGCCACATAGGCTATTAGATATTATCGCCACATAGGATATTAAATATTATTATCAACATCACATGAAAATAAATAAATCAAGAGTATAACAATCTTTCATCTATGTATTCCACAATATCATCACATTAAACAACATTTCATTCCATTGAATATAAGTTCATGGTATTTAATCAATCATACATATAGTACCATTAGCTATTTACTTACCTCATCCTTCAAGCGTATTTAGTCGTGGCTAGTCCCAGCTTATTCCCACAATTATCCTCAATGCCTTGAGGACCTATTATCCCAGAATTAGAAAATCTTAGGCAGCTCAGTCTTCTCCCTCTCTTCTTCTTCTTCTTCTTCTTCTTCTTAGCTCTCTCTTACTCTCTTTCTACAATACCTCCCGACTTACCCCTCAATTCTGCCCTAATTAGCATATATAAACTTATTATAATAATATAAAATCATGGTGCTTCAATTCCATTGGTTGGAAGGTCATTTTTCCTCTTTTAGTCTCTCTTCTTCACTCCTTAAGCACCTTCATCCATCTCTTAATCCCTAAATGTTCATTATACTCTTAAATAAGCTCTATAACACCATTATCTATGATGTTATAACATGTAGACAACATAAGACAATTTGCCATGCAACTATACAAACACTACATATATGTTCAAGTGTCTTAAATATAACGGTGCAAGTGTCATTATCATGCTTCTACAAATTGCATGGCTAAATGATCATTTATCCAATACATATGTTCATATGGGATTTCATATCATTTATACAATGAATATGTTCATGTGGTAATGCGAATAAATGTGGATAGGGATGTTACACTTAACCTATAAAATAAAAATAATATGACATTTAAGAGAGAAAATATAATAAGATAATAAATCACTCAATGAAAGATAAGAACAAAATTATGAGGATTGCCCCATGAACATATTAGTTTAAGGTCTCTAGCTTGACCTTTGTGTTTAGTTTTCCTATGGAGGCATATGGGAGATAAAGAGTCTCCCCCTTTTGTTTAGTTTCTTTTTCATAATATAACTTTAAGTGGTGTCCATTGACCATGAAAATTTCACTCATAGGATTTTTTATTTGAACTGCACCATGAGGATAAACTTTGATTATGATAAATGGCCTCAACCATTTAGACTTGAATTTTCCTAAGAAGAAATGTAATCGTAAGTTAAAGAGTATCACTTTTTATCATGCCTTAAACTCTTTTTCAAAAATGTGACTATTGTACCACCATTTAATCTTTTCCTTGTACATCTAATTATTCTCATAGGCTTGAAGATGAAGGGATTCAAGTTCGATGTGTTAAAGTTTCCTCTTATCACCAGTAAGTTGCAAATCAAAGTTTAGAAAGTTTATTGCCTAATAAGCATAATGCTCTAATTTGATTGACAAATGGCAAGCTTTCTAAGACACCAAATGATAACGAATGGTACCAATCAACATCTTGTAAGTGGTTTTATATGTCCAAAGCGCATCAAGAAGTCTCAACAACTAATCCTTCCTTGAAGAGTTAAACATTTTCTATAGAATATGCTTAATTGCTCTATTTGATATCTCTACTTGGCCACTAATTTAAGGATGGCAAAGCATTGCAATCTTATGAGTTACCCTATACTTCTTTAAATTGTTAATTACAAAAATGTGATCTCCTATCACTAATAATTACATGTAAGGCATCAAAAGTTGTAAGGATATGTTTCTTTAAAAATTGAAACACCACTTTAGCATCATTAGTAAGGGTAGTTATGGCTTCAACCTACTTAGAGACATAGTCAATTGCTACCAAGATGTATTATTCCCCAAATGACTTTAGAAAAGGGCTAATGAAATTGATTCCCCAAACTTCAAAAGGCTTTACTTCAATCATGAAATGCAAAGGGATCTCATTCTTCTTATAGATATTACATGTTCTTTGGGACCTACCACGAGCTTTGACAAAAGCAAAAGGATCAGTGATTAACAAAGGCCAAAAGAATCCACTTTGCAATACCTTAACCATGGTTTTGGAAAGACCAAAGTGTCCCTTGAATTATAGGGTATGGTGATGGAGCAAAACATTTCTCATATCTTCCTCTGGTACACATCTTCTTATAATACCATTGGCACATTCTTTAAACATATAAGGTTCTTCCCACAAATAAAATTTCACATCATGCAAAAAAATTTTCTTTTGATGGAAATTAAAGTCATAATGAATAATGTCACTTACTAAATAGTTTATAAAATTGGTGTACCATGTAGTTTGGAGAGCCTTTAAAAGGAACAGTTGCTCATTTAGGAATGTCTCTTTAATGGGGTGCTTACCTTTTCCTCCTGTATATGCTCTAGGCAAGAGAGATGATCAATAACTAAGTTCTCCATAACCTTCTTATCTTTAATCTATAAATTGAACTCCTAGAGAAAGAGAATTCATCTAATGATCCTTGGTTTTGCATCCTTCTTGGCTAGCAAGTAACGAATCGCTATATGATCAGTATAAACAATGATTTTAAAACCGATCAAATAAGAATGAAATTTATCAATAGCAAACACAATGGCTAAAAGTTCTTTTTTTTTCTAGTAGCATAATTGAATTGGACATCATTGAGGGCTCGGCTCGCCTCGCATGATATATAACATGAAGCTTGTTGTCCTTCCTTTGCTTCAAAATAGCTCCAATGGCGTAGTCATTTGCATCGCACATTAACTCAAATAGTAGGGACCAATTTAACTTTGTCATGATTGGCATGAAAGTGAGCTCCTTTTTCAATATGTGGAAAGCATTTAAACAATCATCATTAAAGGTAAAAGAAACATCCTTAGCTAAGAGATCATGAAGGGGTTTAAAAATCTTTAAAAAATTCTTGATGAAACATCGATATAACCCCGCATGACTTAGAAAGCTCCTTATGCCCTTCATAGATGTTAGAAAAGATAAATTTTTAATGTCCTCGATCTTTGCTTGGTCCATTTCAATATCCTTTGATGAGATTTTATGCCTAACTACAATGCCATCTCATACCATGAAATGGCACTTTTCCTAATTAAACACGAGATTGGTTTCTTCAAATCTTTCAATGACCTTATTAAGATTAGCCAAACAAGCATCAAAGGTATCACAAAAAATAGAGAAATCTTCTATGAATATTTTTACCATTCTTTCTGCCATCTCAAAAAATATGGTCATCATACATCTTTAGAAAGTGATCAATGCATTGCGTAGCCCAAAAAGGCATGCATTTATAAGCCAAAGTACTATATGGGCATGTAAATGTTCTATTTTCTTATTCTTTTAGTGCTACTTGTATTTTATAATATCTCGAGTACCCATCTAGGAAGCACTAATACATATGCCCTGTAAATATTTCTAACATTTAGTCAATGAAAGTCAAGGGAAAGTAATCCTTATAGATCATCGAGTTTAATTTTCTATAGTCAATATACGCTCTTCACTCATCATAATCTTAGTAGGGATAAGTTCATTTTTATCAATGGTCACAACTATCATCCCCTCCCCCCCTCCCCCCCTCCCCTCCCCCCGCCCCTTTTCTTATGAACTACTTGGACCAGACTAAACCATAGGCTATCCAAAATGGGGTAAATGATCCCCACATATAGCAATTTCACCACTTCTTTCATAACTACCTCTTTCATATTAGGGTTAAGCTTTCGTTGGTGCTCTATAGTGGGTTTGTGATTATTCTGCATCAAAATCTTATGTATGGAAAGAGTAGGACTAATCCCCTTAATGTCCGTTATGGTCCATCCAAGGCTCTAATCCTATTTCTCAGCACCTTTAATAGTTTTTCCTCTTATGTGTGGGTGAGCTCATTAAAGATAATAACTGACAGGGTGTTGTCATTCCTCAAGAATGCATACCTAAGGTGATGGGGTAAAGGTTTTAGTTCAAGTTGAAGTGGTTTAAGTATGGAAGGTAGGGTTACTTCAAGCTATTTACCATTGTCTAAAGGCTCAACAAGAGAAGAAGAGAAAAGAGCATCAAATACCTATAGAGTTGAGGTACTTATCTCTTTGGCATCTTCCTCTTTCTCTTCTCTTACTCTTTCCATGGCTACCTTTTCAAGATCGGATGCCTCTTATTCCTCTTTGAACACCTATTTGGTGTATTCCTAAATAATGTCAATTCTTAAGCTTCAGTCATATTCCACGGGCTTTTTGATGGCCTTGTACATGTTAAAAACCACTTCCTCATCTCCCACTCATAATGTAAGTGTTCCCTATCTAACATCCACTAATGTGTCATTGGTCGCCAGAAAGGGTAATCCTAAAAGCAAAGGTATCTCTCTATCTGTTTGCACATCAAGGACCATAAAATCCACTAGAATTATGAACTTATTTACTTTGACGAGTACGTCCTCCACTATAAATGATTGAGTGGTCTGCTAGTTAAAAAGAAATTTTAGAGGGCTTCATCTCACCAACACCTAGTTTTTCAAAAATAGACAAAGACTTATGCTAGAACCTATATCACAGAGAGCTTTTTTAAAGGAAACATTACCAATATCACAAGCTATAAACTCCTAGGATCTCCCCCCCTTTTTGGAGGCAAATTATTGAGGAGGATAGCAGCATATTCTTCAGTCAAAGTGACTTTCTCATATTCCTCCAATTTGCTTTTCTTTGATAGCATATCCTTCATAAATTTTGCATACTTTGCCATTTAGGCAAATGCCTCACAAATGGTATGTTGATTTGGATCTTTTTGAGCATATCTAAGAATTTCATAAATTGCTTATTTGCGTAGTTTTGCTTAAGTCTTAAAGGAAAATGAATGGGAGGGACATATGGCTTGACCTTTTCCTTAAGCTTTTCTTTTTTTATGGGTTCTTTTTTTTTATCTATCTGGCTCTCATATTTTGTTTCTTCCTTCTCCTTTTGTTGAACCTAGTTATTACTCCTTAAGGTGATGGTTTTCACTCGGTCTCTTAAGTTGGTCTTAAAGTTGTTAGGTACAACATCTTGGGATCTAAAACTAAAAGCACTAGTTATTTTTCCCATTTGGATATGAAAACTATAGATAAAAGAGTTATGTTATTAGCTCAGTCTATTTTAGCCTTAAGTTTTCTTTTATTCTCTTCATGACGATCAAATTTAACATCAACTTTGGTTATGAATTTTTTCCAAAATACTTTCCAAGTTTAGTTTCTTTTCTTAAGGTTGGTATTTAGGTGGTGGAGATTGAAAACCAACTTGTGGTCCTTCATTTTTTAGGTTTAAGGTGTTACTGCTTGACCAAGAGAAGTTTGGATGATTATGCCATCTCAGGTTATAGGTATTAGAATATAGGTTGTTGGGTTGATGTTTAAAGTTTCCCATATAATGCACTTATTCTTAGGCAAAAAGGTTTCTTGCTTAACAATTAACACTCTTATGGCCACTTTTCCCATATAAAACTCACATAACCTGCAAGAAATGAGAAGATACAACATTATAATTAAAAGTACTCAATTATTTGGATAAGGTGGAAACCTAAGCTTATAAGGTTTAGAAAGCATCCATGTTGTGAACCTCCAATACTTTCATTAGCAAAGTCTTTCCATGAGCTTGGTAGTTGTTGTTTGCCATTATTTTGATCAGCTTATAAGCTGCATCCATTGTTTTATCAAATAAAGATCTCCTAGCTACAGCATCTGTTAGACTAAGATGGTTAATCCTAAGTCTTGGATCTCTTTTGATCTTGACAAAGGAGATTGATCAATTTTAATGTTTCAATGAAGTATTGTTTTGCAGTTTTTAGTTAGTCTATAAATTGAAAGTTAGATAGAGTTCATAATCTCTAAAGAAAGTAAAGTGTCTCCTAATTTATGATCGCAACTTCAAATATCGCGACCGTGTCTTAGCTGAAGACAGGTTAAAAGTTGGACAAGCGAATTCATGGACCACTTCTCTACCGCGATTCATCCAAAGATGGGAGTGCTAAAGTTATAGAAAAATTTATGGCGAGTGTCGCGATTCAGTTGTGACTGTGAGTTTCAAAGTAACTCAAGAGGAAATCAAGTCCACAACCACAACATGACAAATGTCCTAGGTGTTCGTTGAAAGATAAAAATCACAATGGCAACTTATGGGTAGCGACTACGATTCATGAAGAAGAAGATGGACATTTTGACAGATGAATTCACATCCTACGCTGCGCCCTTTACAAGAAAAATCGTGATCGCTACTTTTGTGAGCAGGTGAAAGGCAACAACTTTATTTTCTTAGGGAACTAATGAGAAGATGACACGTGGACTAGCCGTTAGACATAAACAGAGATTTCCATCGCTATTTTTGGCTCCCGTATGAAAATTGAAAATTTGAGACCGCGAAAGAGTAGTAGCGACTGCGAATGAAGCTCGACAATCATTTAATGCAAACTTTGTCTAGCATACTTTAGAGATTTGCTACCAGTTTTATTGCAATATCTCATTGTTAGGTAAAGGCTATAAATACCTTATCAAACAGATGTAAATGTAAGAGAATTCATTAATTTATAACTAAGCTCTTACAATTTTACTACTCAATCTTTTCTATCCTTTAAGTGATTGTTTGGTGTGAGCATAAACACCATTTGTAATAGGTTTAAGTGTGAGCCTGAGAAAACATTTGAGAGAGGTTTTAGTGTTAGCCTTGGAAATAAGCCTTTGAAAACACAAAGTGCAAAAAGTTAGGTGTGAGCTTGAAAAACACCATTTGAGTGAGTGAAATACCCAATTATAGAGAATTAGGGAGTGGATGTAGGGCTGGTTAATACCCGAACCACTATAAATCTCGTGTCTCTTTTCTACTCATCTATCTTTCTACTTTCTTATTTTAATATTTTGTATATCAGTTCAACCCTCCTTCTTAGTGCCTAGGGCTAACAAGTGGCATTAGAACCAAGTCTCACAAATAATCCTTTATTAGGTGGGCAAAAATCATGGCATAAGAGGGAATCCACTCATACCTCAAACCTCACTTTGATGGATACGACTATACTCATTGGAAGTATAGAATGGAAATATACCTTGACACAGCTGTGGTGGACCTTTAGGATATGGTTGTCAAAGAATGGAAGCCACCCACTAAAGTAGTGGATGGAATTAAATAACTCATTCTAAGGGAAGAATGGGTTGAAGCTCACTAAAGATCAAATGGAAAAAACAAGAAGGCAATGGCCATTCTTCTAAGCTCTCTCTCTAGAGAAGAGATGGGAAGAATGCAACATTGTCAAACAACACATGCCATTTGGAAGACCCTTGAGAACTACTATGAAGGCACAACACTAATTAAGTCAACCCAATTGGAGTTGTACGTGACGGAATGGGAGCTATTCATGATGAAAGACTATGAAAGCCTCACTAAAATGACGAATAGTGTCCTATCTATCGTCACCAACATGAAGAAATTTAAAAGGACTTTCACAAATTATGAGGTAAACACAAAAATCCTTAAAACTCTTCCTTTAGATAAATTTGGTGCTAGAGTGTGCAGCATCTAATAGTCCAATCTAGAGATTCGGAAGGTTCCAATAGACGTGTTGATAAGTAAACTTTTAACTCATGAGATGGCCTTACAAAAGATGAGCAAATGAAGAAACTAAGAGGCCAAGGAGATAAACTAGAAAAAGAAAGAAGAACCCTAACCCTCAAATCCTCAAATAAGGAAAAAGAGACATAAATTACCTCAAGTGATGAAGAAAGTGACAAGGAAGAAGAGAAGCTAGCAATGCTCTCAAAAAGAACAAAGGAGTTGATTAGAAGAAGAAAAGAAAGAAAAAGCATCAAGAAGATAGCTCCTAGTCTAAGAAAGAGATCCAACGATGTCACTTGCTATGAATGTGGCAAGTAAGGCCACATCAAGTACGATTGTCCTCAATTGAAGAAGAAGAGATGGGACAAGCAGAAGAAGAAGAGCTTTACAACCACTTGGGATGACAGTTTAAGTAAATAAGAGGAGCAAGGAGAAGTTGCCAACATTTGTTTTATAGAACAAGAAGATACAAATGAGGTAAGTACTTCTTCCCATTCTAATTCTGATTTTGAATTTGATGAGATAGATGAAGAGCTTTTAGAGGTTCTAACTATGAAATGTGACAAATACAAGTCACAAATGAAGTCTTATAAAAGAAAATATCAAAAATTAGAGGATAATTATAAATCCCTCAATAACATTATATGTGAATTGAGAGCATCAAATAATGAACTCAAAAAATATGTGGAAAATCTTTCCACATCATCTTCTACATTAACTTCATTAAGAAATGATAATGATTATCTAAAGGGAGAAGTCATTGAGCTTAGAAGCTCAATTTCTAAATTCCATAAAGGAAAAGAAGCATTGGACAAATTGATTGTGTCATAAAGATCACCACTAATTAGACAAGGTCTAGGCTTCAATGGAGCCTCCTCATCATCTCAAACCACATTTGTTAGATCTTCAGAACCTCAAACCTCAAGGGTTGAGGTAATTGGGAAGAAAAGTGCTTCTAGCACTAAGCCTCC
>CATIWR010043861.1:0-20069 GCA_949677035.1 Omphalea diandra
TATATATATATATATATATATATATATATATATATTATGTAGTGAACTTTAGTGATTTCATTGAATTTGTAATGAAGTTGTAATATGCATTTTTTTAATAAATTTTAGTGTAATATTTTGAATTTGTAATGAAGTTGTAATATGTATATTTTTAATGAATTTAGTGTATTATTTTGAGTTTGTAATGAAGTTGTAATATGTATATTTTTAATGAATTTTAGTGTATTATTTTGAATTTGTAATGATGTTGTAATATGTATATTTTTAATTAATTTTAGTATATTATATTAAATTTACAGTTACATTTTAATATTTTATTGAATTTGTAATTAACTTGTAATATTTATGATTTATAATAAATTTTGGTGTATTTTTTTGAATTTGCAATAAAGTTGTAATATTTATATTTACAATGTAATTTGTAATTAGGTTGTTATATTTGGTAGGACATTTCTTGTATCTGTGTTTCAAAAGATTAGTATTTAATTTAAAACTTCAATAAATTCTTAAATTGACAACAAATATATTTCAATAAGTAATTATATATTTATGCAATATCTGCATAATATATTGTGAAAATACTATGACAATTTTGAATGTATTTCATGTATGTTTAAGATTTCATGCATTTCATGAAATGTAAAGATATTCCATAAAATTCTATAAATTAGGTTTCATCAAAATTCATATTTAAATTTCATAAAATTTCATAATATCCCATTAAAATTTGATAAAATTTAAAAGGTTTGCAATAAATATTAAAACTAATAATATCCCATTAATGACATAAAATTTATAATATGTCCAAAAAATTTTATAAAAGTTTAAATAGTTAATAAAATTTGAAAAACATTAATAATGTACATAAAAATTCAAATAAATTTACAAAAAAAATCCAAAAAATTATATAATGTCCATAAAATTTTAAAAAATTTAAAAGGTTTCATAAAAGTGATAAAATTCCACAAAATTAGCTGCAAATCAAAAAAACATAATAATGTCCCTAAAAATTTCATAATATTTCTAAGGTTTTGGACTATTTAAATAAAATATTTTAATAATTTGAAATTTAATTTAGAAAATTTCACAATTTAATTTAAAAATTCCACAAACTTTCATAGTTTTTTAATAAAATTCCATAAATTTTAATTTAAATTCCATAATATTTTATTTTAGTTCCTTAAAATTTCATAAAATATTAATAAAATTCCATAAAATTGAATTTAAAAATTTCATAATATTTTAATAAAATTCCATAAAATTAAATTGAATAATAAAGATTCCAAAATTTCATAAAAAATTTTACATAATTTCATAATTTGTTATTGTATTGTTGAATTTTGTATATTTGGAATGTTTTATAGTTTGTGAAAATGTAAGTGATAAAGAAGAATTTATTTTATAGGAAATATGTTTGAATTTCCTATAAAATACTAAATATATATGTAACCATATATACTTGTTTGGTAATATTCTTGTTTAATTATGAGATGGCACTAAATTATCTAAAGTGGTCGGTTTGAAAATATCATTGTATGATATAACTTGTTGTATACAATATAATTTATTGTGTTGCTTTGAATATCAATTTATCATCTCCTACATGTTCTCTTAATGTATAATAAAAAAATATTTTATAACATTTTTTATTTTGATGCACTAGAAAAATTGGAGGAAGATGCTCCCAAAATTTTGGTAGTTGAGTGTAGTATATTTATACAGTTAAAGGTTATATAGTAAGGAATTTCTAAATGAGTTAGGCATATACCTTATAGCTTGGGAGATATAAGGAGATAATAGTACATATAAAATAAAATAAAAATTGTATTTACAAATTTTTGATAGGTATTATTAATGAAACTATTGTTCATAATTTCTAGGACCATATAATGAGATCAAATAGAAATTGGAAGTACTATGGAATCAAGGATGGTTTATTACAAATTGAATTTTTAGAATGTTTAAACCATTTCATTCAATTTTCAACTTTTCAACCTAAATTTATGGATGAGATGAAGATTAAATGTCCATGTAATCATAAGAAGTGTCAGAATCGCAATTATTTAGACCCCAACACAGTCACTTTGCATCTTATTCAAAAGGGTTTTATTGTCGACTATTACGAACGGTATATATGTATAGTGAAGTGTGTGGATCTAAAATTTCAACTGTAGTTGAACTTAAGGTTCAAGTTAAGAACGAATTTAATACAAAAGTTGAAACCTAATTGATTCCACACTATGATAATGGATGGTTGTGAAACACTTTCCAAGTTATTAGTCATTACCTGACTTCTGAATATCAAATTTGAGCATTACATATCTGAAAGGTGTTATTATGATATTTTACAGTGGTACAATAAGTCGTTGTTTGATGATCATATAATGGTTGATAGTTTTTATAGCACAAAAAAGTTGATGCAAGGTTTAGGACTTCCAATTAAAAAGATTCATTGTTGCAAGAATAGTTGCAACTTATATTGTGGTAAAGACAGTAATTTATGGACATGAAAGTTCTGTGATTTTTCCAAATATTAGTGCATGCCTTGAGGATTAACTACATCTAAAAAAGATGTTTAATATATGAAGATGTATAATTTTCCTATGACATTAAGGCTGTAAAGATTGTATGCTTCTAAAGCATCAGCTAAGCATATGAGATGGCATGCGAAGCATGATGAACATTGTTCAGATTCTCCAGCTTGAAAGTATATCAATTGTATGAATCCATAGTTTGCGTCTGAAATTCATAATGTGCATTTAGGATTGTACACTGATGGTTTTCAAGCTTTTGGACAATCGAGGCAACAATATTCATATTGATCAGTTTTCTCATATCATATAATTTGGTACCACAGATATGTATGAAGGAGGAATACACGTTCATCTCGATTTTAGTTGTTAGACCAAATATTTAAAAACCGAATTTAGATGTGTTCTTACAGCTAATGATTGCAATATTGAAACATCTTTGGGAATTTGGAGTGGACACATATGATATCTCAACAAAACAAAATTTTGTGATGTAAGCATCTTTGCTCTGGACAATAAGTTATTTTCTTGCTTATGGTATGTAGTCTAGTTGGAGTACACAAGGCAGACATGTGTGTCCATATTGCATGGAACATATTGATGTCTTCACGCTTCCAAATGGTGATAAGCAATCATGGGTTGATAATACTTATAAATTCTTATCGGATGATCATTCATTAAGAGGGAACAAAACTATATCGGACTATTAAAGTGGGGACTCCACCTATACAGTCAGGAATAGAGGTACATGAGGAGGTCAATAGATTACGATTTATGAAATTCATAGAACCTAGGTTTGATCAGGTTAATGCGCAAATATTAAAATGAACAAGATGTGGGTGGAAGAAACGCAGTATCTTATGAGATTTACCCTATTGGAGTATCAATTTAATATGACATAATTTAGATGTTATGCACATTGAAAAGAACGTGTTTGATAATGTTTTTAATATAGTGAAGAATATAGAAGACAAATCCAAAGATAATACAAAATCTAGAGAAGACTCGAAGTTATTCTTTTGGCATCTAGAGTTACATCAGGATAATGCAACTGGAAAATATTTGAATGGAATGATACACTAAATAAACAAAGTAAACAAGTCTTATGTGAAAGGTTAAAGAATATTCAATTTTCAAATAGATATGTATCCAATATGAGTCGATGCGTCGATATGTGTAAACTTAAAATGCTTGAAATAAAAGCCATAATTGCCATGTGTTTATGCAACAATTACGCCTAATTATTTTCTGTGAGTTGTTGCCATAACAAGTGTGGAAACCACTCACAGAATTGAGTATGGTTTTCAAAGAACTCAGTGCACTTCAAGTTATGGGGGAAGATATGGCACGTTTAGAAATTAATAGTCTAATGATGTTGTATAAGTTGGAATGGACATTTCCTCTAAATTTTTTTGATTCAACGGAATATCTAGTTTTACATCTAGCACATGAAGTGAAGCAAGCTAGCCCTATGCAATACAATGGATGTATCTGTTTGATATGTACATTTATTTTCATTGTGAAGAATTTGAATGTCATTTACATTATTTATTTCATTTATAAGTGTTTTGTGCAATACTGATGGATGTGTTCATTTGAAAGGTACATTTATTTTCATTGTGATGAATTTTAATGTCATTTACATTATTTATTTCATTTATAAATGTTTGTATCTCACATTTATATTATAGATTTCTTTGACATTTAAAGAATAATATATAAATGCTTTGTGCAATACAGATGGATGTGTTCATTTGAAAGGTACATTTATTTTCATTATGATGAATTTTAATGTCATTTACATTATTTATTTCATTTGTAAATGTTCGTATCTCACGTTTATATTATAGATTTCTTTGACATTTAAAGAATAATATAAAGAGTAAAGCTCAGGTTGAATGTTCTATTTGCAATACAAATTTAGTTGAGGAAGCCTCATCATTTTACTTTTATTATTTTGAACTGAAAGTGTATACAAGACTCAGAAAAGTAGCTCAAAATGATGAAACACTGAATCAAGTAATATGCCTAACAATCTATCAATATTCACTCATAAAGGTATACTATTTGGGAGACCTAAATGTAGAATGTTGACTAATGAAGAATATCATGCAACTCAAACACATATTCTTCTCAATTGTCGTAAAGTAAAAAAAATATGTCAAGTAGTTATAATATTACTTAAACTTTTAATTTTATACTTGTGTAAATGATAAGATACTAATACTATATTTTGTAAATTTTATGAAGTTTGTACATTATCGTGTTAAAGCAAAATTTTTACAATATATTGACTAACGAGGTGGATAAGAAGTTGAAGTTAGAATTTTGATTTTAGTTCAAATCATATGTAAGTATACACAAGTTATTAATAAAACTATAAATTTTAAAAATATATATTATTTCACTAATTTATCTAGTTGGTTTTTAGGCAAATGATCTTATAGATGGAATCACAAATCAATTTATTATTGATCTTACCAAGGAACCATTACGAAGTGTAATTATGTATCTCGTTTACTTTATTAATGGGAACAAGTTTCAAACCAAAAAATATGATTTAAATAGGGCATCAATAAATAGCGAAGTCAATAAATATTAAGGGTTCCATCTATAGTGAAAATGCTTATGAGTATTATGGTTGACTAATCGAGATGCTACAGTTGGAGTCTTCGGCACTTCCAATAAAATGAACTTTTTTGTTTAAATGTGAATAGTTTCATCCAATGCCAAATGTGGGAATGAAAGTGCATGAACATTATAATATAGTTCAAATCAGCCACAAGCGCAGATTTAATAAATATAAACAATTTATATTGGTGATACAAACTTGTCAAGTTTATTATCTTTCTTATCCTTGTTTACGTTATGAAAAAACGGATTGGTGGACAGTATGCAAAATAAAAGTTACATCACTTAGGATGAAATCAAGGACGAAATTGTTATTAAGATATCGTCTCAAGCTCCATTTTAGGATGATGTTGTTAATTAGCCTATTGTTTATAATATTAAGGATAAGCCACCATAAAGTTTAAATGATCCAAATGAGTCATTCAAAAATTTAAATGACGAAAATGAAAATCTTCATTCGACAATGAAATAGAGCAACTATCAGAATCTAAATCATCAAAAGATTTAATTTCTAAAAGTAATATAGAATATGATGATTCTGAGTTAGTCAATTGTCTCTTTGCATTTTTTTTCCATTTATAGATGTATGTTCATTTTTGAATTATATTTTTAATATGTCAATATATTATTGGTAGATATATAATTGTATATCTAAATTTAGATGACATAATGGATATCTGAAATTTTCAATTACACCTACTTGAAGTGGTGTGCCAAGCAAAGGACGTACCGATGATCGCAGGTCATCTATGCCACCGCATCCGCCTGCTGGATCAATTGCTTCCTCACCTAGATTATCGTCCGCTCCAGCCCCACCTACTTCTTCGACGTCGTTTCTAGAGTTATCGTCTTCTGCTCCACCAGCTTCATCCCCCAGTATAGCTCCTACATGTACACCCACTACACCATCAAATCATGTCCCATCTGGAGGTCCAGTGACGCCATCCGATCAAGATGATGAGGACATTGTTCCAACTCATGAATTACGCTTTTGGATTACTCTGCAGCATGAGAGGTATGTAAAATTATTTTTCTTATATTTTAGTTATTTATTTCTCTATTTATTTATTATGAAACTAACTTTATTTTATTTTCAATTTGCATCCATTTGATCGATGTTCACGTGAATGTTCCAAGATATTCAAGCAAAAGAATCATACCGATGGCTACACCTGGAAGAAGGTCCCATAATCCATGAAAACCTTTTATTAGGAGGAATTCAATATATGTATTAATGAAATTTATATTTAAATATTTATCAACTTATCAATTTAATTTTTTTGATGTACTAATTTTTCCTTTATTGTTACAGAAGAAGCTCCAATGGGATTAGACAATCAATATTTTGGTACAAATAGTCTTATTTAAGAAGGCTGCATTACGTTACAAGAATATACTTCATGACCTGAAGCATAAGGGCAAGTAGATCTGTGTGTCTGATGAGACCTGAGAGCACTAGCAGTCACAGTGGGGTTCTTTTTATTATCAGGTTGTGTCTAGCCAAACTAGCATGAATAGGAGGACCAAGGAAGGAGGTCCTGGCTCAGGTCCTTCCAGGCACATAAGGGGGTGCATTACCCATGTTGAGCATGCTAGACGATTGGGAATTATTTTATATCACTCTTTGAAATTATTTTTATTAAAGTTTTTTTGTTATATTATTTTATTTTTTTGTATAACAGATGCAACCACTATGATGCAAGGTTCTTCCAATCAATGCTTTTATGTATACATACATGATACAACATAACATATAAACATTTGTTGATGCACACTCTGGGAATGCTAATGTAAGTTATTCTATAATTATCAATTAAACAAAAATTTGTAATTGTTATCTTATTAGTATTATTACTAATACCTTATAAAATGTAGGAAAACATTGATAGAAAGACATTGTTTGCACTTGTCACAACCAGTTCCTAGATCTAGTAAGGCTCATCAAGGGGACAATTGTGAGGTCTTCTTATTAGTAGTTGGTGGGTGGGTCAATGGGCATATTTAGGGTATGGGTGATTATGGTGCCACTATTATGGTGCCACTCACTTCAATGGTGATTTTAGCGCTAGCACTTCCTCTGCCCCACCTCCATCAATAGAGGACTTGCAACAAAAGGTGGACAGCAGAGTCGATAAGTAGATTACGGCATATCGCTCAAATGTCCAATCTGTTGATGCTCGGATGTGTTCCATGGAGGATTTGTTGTACGTCGTGTCTTAATAGACTGGGACACCTTTTTCCTCTCAGATACATACACCTATGCCACCTGTTTCACTCTCCATTGCTACCGTTGCCGTTGCCACTACTGCTTCTCCAACTTAGGCCTTACTGATGCTCATGGTACTGATCCTATAGCTTCTGCTCCTCCTGGTCATGGTGATCTAGCTTAAACGCTGATGATTTCTTGTTATATCAAGATTACGAACCATATGGTTATTAGTTTTATATTCATTTGTATTTTTACTATGTTCAGTGTGTGTGTGTGTTTGTGTGAGTATATATATATATATATATATATATATATATATATTAAAATGCAAACTATACATATTTTATAAAAATATTCAAAAGAATTATATAAAAAAATTGTAAAAGGCATCGATGGATTCTTGAAAGAAATGAAAACAATACACCGACGGATTACTGACACAAGCGAAAATGTTGATGAAATCACCAACGGATTACTGATGGGATTTTCGTCGTTAAAATTTGTCAGTTTCTAACCCCCTTCCCGATGGCCTTTTCCGTCATAATTCTGTCATAAAGTTCACCGACAGATTTGAATTTTTGTCGGTAAATGTTTACTAACCATTTGTTCGATGGTGGATTTTTTCCATCTATATTTCGTTGGTAAACTAATTTACCGATGGAATTTTATAGTTTGCTAATATAATAAACTATCACTAAATTTGTTTTTTCTTTTAGTGAATATATTTAAAATTGAACTAATAACTAAACTAAT
The DNA here is from genome assembly GCA_949677035.1 of Omphalea diandra. NCBI lineage: Eukaryota > Viridiplantae > Streptophyta > Magnoliopsida > Malpighiales > Euphorbiaceae > Omphalea > Omphalea diandra. Next base: position 8,125 of record CATIWR010043861.1, read on the forward strand.
TAATTAGCTGATTTTTAGTTCGACTGATTCAATGATTTAATAAACTAACTTTAAATTTTAAAATATATTTAAAATTAGAAAAAGTATAATATAATAAAATAGTAATAATTTTTAAAACTATTTATTTAAATTTTGAGTAAAATAATATGATTTTAAAATTTTCATAAAGCGAAGTAGTTTTATATTGAATTAATTTGTTATGATTTTTATTTTTTCAATTTTGATGGATTTTTTAACTAATCTATTTTTTATCTTTTAATCAAATGAACTATTGATCAGTTTTCTATTTTTGCTAATTCAATTAGCTAGTGCAATTTTATTCTAAAAACATTGATTGTGAGCATAAGATTTTAGTTTTCATCATTACAAATGCTAAACTTTTATTTCCATTATAATTAAGTATGATTTTTCAATTTTCAATCATAAAATTCTTGGAATGTTATTATGAATATATTTTATAATTCTTCTCTAACTATTTATCAATTGATAATATTAAAATAGTTTTAATTAGTAATATTATCAATTATTGATATAATTTTGATTTGACTAGCGAAATCAACTTTTCATGTTTAGATTTGATTTAAACTAAAAAAAATAATATTTGAAAGGGTTGTATGGTCTAAACATTTTAGTCATCTTTTGTGTCATTAATAAGTTAAGAACAAAATATTTGTGTCATCAGTGTGATTATTTAAGGGCTGAAAATCTAATAATCGTAATTAATTGTAATAAAATAAAAATTAGTGATCACATTGATAAAAATTAAACTTTTGTGATTATAATAGAATTTAGATTGAAATTTAATAATAATTAATATAAATTACCCTCTTTTGGTATTTGTTTGCTTGGTTAGCCTTCATTCTAGCCTAACCAGCTTGAGTTATAAGCTTAGAGTGGAAAGAAAAGTTAAAAATCATAGCCATTTTCTCTCTTCAATTTTTCTTTTAAAACTTTTTTTTGCTCTTTTTCGAAATTACGGTTGGCTAAATCGTCAGTAGCAGTCCATAATTTCATTATTTTATTTATTTTTAGAAATTTTTATAATTTTACTTGAAATATTTGCAACTATGATGAAACTTTTTTGCTTTTTTTCATAGAAGTGTGATTTCTCTTATGTGGAGGCATTGTTATATGAAAATTAGTATTATCCTTTTATGATATTAGTTTATAATATTATTGAAGTGATCAGTTTGTTTTTTTATAATAATTCAACTAAATTCATCTGAAGACAAAAATATTGAGTTACGACTTAATATAGCCACTAAATGAAGCATGTTTCTTGTTAGTATGCAAAATTCAATGTTCTATCAACATGATTTTTTTTTTTTTTTTTGAGATGGAAAAGAATAGTTACCATTCATGAAATATTAAATATACAATCATCAATATATATAAAAAAAATTAAAGCTTACAATCCATAAAAAATTATATTGACACCGAACATATTGAATCTGATTTAAAAAGAAAATATCTTTTATATAAATATAACCATGCTGATAGAATATTGAACTTTGTATATTAGCGGGAAGTACATTCTACTTGATAGTTAAACTAAGTCACAACTTGATATTTTTGTCTTCAAACGAGTTTAATTAGAGTATTATAAAAAATAAATTGATCGCTTCAATAATATTGTTAATTGATCCCATAAAGGGATAATAATGACTTCCAGATATGATAAACCATACTTTCATAAAAAAAAAAGAACTAAAAACTTTCATCAGAATTATAAAAGAAACAAGTAAAACTCTAAAAATTTATCAAAATAAACACATTTATATTTATTGAAATGAAAAATAAATAAAATAGTAAAGAAAATAATGAGAGCATGGGCTGCCCTGGTGATTTAGCCAAGGATACCCCAAATGTTGAATAAAGAAAAAAGAGTTTTGAAAGCGAAGGTAAAGAGAGAAGATGATTAGAGTTTTAGAATATACAATTTCCCAACATGGGTGTGTTTCTACAAAAAAAAAATCTTGATTTTTCCAAATCAAGTTTAATATACTTGATATCAATATAATTTATTATGAATTATAAAATTTAATTATACATATATTGATAATTTTATATTCGATATTTTATGAATGATAATTATTCTCTTTCCACAAAAAAAAAAACTTGGTTCATAAGTTTAAAATCCCTACATTAACGTGGTGTGACAATCTTGGGCATGAGCCTTATCATTCATTGTATGTCACATGACAAGTAGGTGTGTAAATAAATTGAAATAACTAGCAAACTTTTCGAGATCACTTGAAAAATATTTGAAATCGACTTAAGATTATTCAAACCGATCTCGAGCTTGAGCTACTCAAAAAATCATGCAAACCAAATTCGAGTATCAAAATACTCAACTCGAGAGACTCGCAAATCTAATTAAGTTAAGTTATTTATAATATTATCAGTCAAATTTAATCGATCTATGCTTAATCAAGTTTATTCAAGTCGAAATTTTAATTTACAATATATATATATAAACTAGTTTAATCGAGCTCGATCTTAAAAATTAAAGCTCGACCAAGCTCGAGTTTCAAGTTTTAAAGTCGAGCTTGAGCTCGAGTTTGACAGAGTTTTACTTGACTCATCTCTATTATACTCTTAATGACAAAGTTGAAGGTTTTGAAAATACCTCTTCAACTTGATGGCTGGGTGTGACCAATAATAGCTTGGATAAACTAATTAATTTACTACAATTTGGCTTAACTGATTATTGTGTGCTGTATAAATCATCTATAAAAATATTGTAAGAAAATTTATATTTTGCTATATAATAAAATTTTAGACTATAAATATATTACAATTATACTATTTATTATTTAATATAAAAATACATTAAAGATTAAAAAATTAAGCAAATTTTATTAATCATTAGCAATCACCACTAACAAATGGTAGGTAGAGGCATATTATAAGGGGTATGTGGAGCCATGACCTCCAATGTTTTTTTTTTTTTTTTAAATGATAGACTTCTTTTTAATTAAAAAAATAAAAATCAAAAGCCTCAAACATATTAAAAGAAAACATGCCAAAATTTGAAAAGCCAAAAAAAACAAGAAGAGTGCGACAATAGAGATTAAAAAAATTAAAAAGATATTGTCTTTAACCAGTTGAATGCCCCTTTAAAAAGAGGTAAATCTCATTCAAAAGATATATCAATCTCATTTTTATTTTTTGATGAATATATGAAAGTAGAAGAATAAAATTACTACCATATGCTATGTAGATATTTTGCTCCTTATTCATTTTGGCACTGTTAATAAGATTGTAATGTGTTATTGTGTTATTTTTTTTAGTATTGTGTTTATGGTAGTATTAACAAAAATTGATACAATGATATTGATCTAATTGTCATTTTTTTTTATTTTAACTTATTTCAAGTATTTGTTTAAAGTAAAATTTTTTATCTAATATAATAATAATCTACACTAATAAATATGCATTTATATGATTTATTTTTCGTTTAAATGAATTTGTCAAAATTTGAAAAAAATTAAATAAAAATTCATTTTTCTTAATAATAAGAAAAAATATGTTTTGTTAATCATTTTTCTAAATATGCCAACAGTGAAAATATAAAAAATATTTTATAAAAAATTTCACAAAACAGCTTATTTAGAATTTTTATTTTTTAATTCAAGTTTCAATTGAGGACCAAAAATACATCAAATATATAATGAATTTTGATACTTATAAATTAACCCAAAATATATTAAATAAATAATAAATTTGTATACTTAAAAATTAAACTACATTAAAAATATAACTTATAAAATTAAAACCCAATAAATAATAATTGTTAGTTTCCTTCCAACTTTTAAGCCAAAATAATAATTAAAGTGAATTAAAAATATAGTACAGTAAAATCTCTCTAAATTACAATCAAACATTTCTAAATTAATACCCTAATAATTAATAACTCCTAAAATTTAATAAAATTTTAGGAAATTGACTACTTTTCATGTATATAAATTAATATTTCCACTATCTAATAATTAATACAAAATATTTAAAAAAATATTAAAATATTAATTAGTAAAATCAGTGTTTCTTATAAAATTATTTATTTAAAATAGTTTTTTTTACTTGTTCTAATCTCGAATTGTATATCTTATAATACTTTATGTGCTAAAATATGGGTAGAATATGAAAAGTCAAGTTGAGAAATACATGAATAAATAGAGTATAATAAGTGTTTTCATATTCTTTATATTTAATTTTTAGTTGAAAATACGAATCATATAATTTATTCTATTTCACCATAATAAATAATAAAATTAATAACTTAAATTTATATATATAGATTTTTATAAATTAATAATCTCTCTTAATTAATAAAAATTTTTATTAATAAGTCATATTAATTTACAGAAACTTTACTGTAATTTATAAAATTAAACCCAATAAACAATAGTTATTAGATTCCTTTCAACTTTTTCTAATCTTATTCCCTAACCCCTGTGCCTATAAAAAGGAGGCCACCGACCTCCCAAAGAAATCCGGACAGCACTAACCTGTGCTGATTGTGGGTTTTTTTCAAGGTTTTTAAAATGGAATTGATCATTGATATATAGATTTCAATCAATTTAATTAGTCTGATTTAATTAATTTTATAATAAATAAAATTTATTATTTAAATAATTTTAAAAATTAAAAAATATAAAAATATATGTCAATATATTTAAAATATTTAAAAATATAAAAAATACTTTAAAAATTAAATTAAATTTAATTGGATCAATTATTAATTTTAATAGTTCAATAGTTTATTTTTGGTCTGCTTTTCAAAATTGTGGTTTTTTTCACATACTAAGGGTTCCCAAAGCCATGGAATTGTTGACTGTTCAGTTCATTTGAATATTTACATTCCCATAAGCAAAAGCAATGGCACTGACATCTGAAAGTTGAGTGCGACGCGCTGCCTAAACATTTTGGACACTATTGCTGGGGTCTAATTATGGTGCTTTGGCAGATGTTCTTAGGAGGCAGAATCTTTTCATCACTTCATCAACTTGCGCTTTGTCTAAAGCATATATATATAAAATAAAAAAAAGTATATTCAACCAGTGGTAAAAGGGACCTTACATAAATGAGGAGCCAAAATAATTAAGTTAATTGAAAATGAGATAAAATATGCATATGGCAATCAAGTCTATGTCAACAGACTTTTGGATCTGATCTTTCTTCCACTCCAACTTAGAGAATAAAAAAGAAAAAAAAAAAGGTCTATGTCAATCAATATAATTCATTGGTGGGACTATGAATTTTGGGAAATTGCTCGCATTATAGCTTTGCATATACCCTTTAGCCAAAGCTTCCAATTGCAGGTTAATTAGCAATGTTATAGGGCAACAGTAGTACATGCACATATATAAGCTACTAACCATCTTATCTTTAGATTACTTAATCTAATGAAATATCCAACTAAAGTATATATAATGAAGTATTTTGATTACCATGTTAATTAATTGATATAACTTGCCAATTATCTCCTATTTTCTTATTAAATAAGCTACAATATAATAAGCAGTGGCAGATCTACATTTATAATGTAGTAGAGAATGTAAAATAACAATGACAATAATAATTTTAATTACAATATTTATATTTAAATAAAAGTTATTTGGTATAAATTAATTTCATTAAATTAAATGAAATCAAATTTATAAATAAATATTTTTTATAATACTTAATTTCAAACTTAATAATTTGACTCAAAAGAAATTTGTCAAGTCTAAATAATTGATTGTATGGATCTAATTTTACTTCAGTGATATCTTACCAAATTTTATAAAAATAAGTTGCTCAAAGATTAGGACTTTGCGCTATTGTAATGTTAGGGCATATTCCAATGGTGGTTAGTGATAATTAGCTGTTGAGTTGAAAATAGTAAATAATTTAATTTATTATGTCTAAAGGAAAAAGAGATGATAAATTGTATTATTTATTATGAATAATATAGATTGTGTTACGTTGTAATTTCGACCCATTAAAAAAAAGAAATATGAAACAATTAGACTTGTGTCAGATGTTTAAATTAGTAAAAGATGTTATATGTTATATAAAGAGAGTATTTTTAACGTGTAAGATGATTAATATATCTGAGAGAAACTCTTTTATACCAGAGTTCAGAGATTATCTTATTTCATTATAAATAAGATGAATTATTCTATTGACATTGAACTATCTTAGTTAAGTAGTCATATTCGTTTCAAATTGGACTTATTGAGTGGTAGATAGAAAGTAAAAGTCTGACTTAAAGAAACATTCAAAATGAACCGAATTATCATCATTATAAGTATGCTAGTCTAACTTAAATCGAGTTAGGCTGTTAAATATTCATATTACATCTAATTTATTTTAACTGGAGAATTATCAATAATTATATATGTTTTTTTAGGTGCAACTTGAGTGTAATCTTGATGATATGATAACTTTTTTTTTTTTCTGAGAAGGATGTAATGCTGTTATTGTAGGTTGAATTTAATAATGCAATATGATGATATTATTGGTAATGAATGATACCGCCTATAAACATTAATCATATTCAGAAATAATCATATATTTCATTTACTTATTTTTATGCATTTGTACAATACCGAATATAATATTTCATTACTCTTATAATAAATGTTTTGAAAATTAAATCAAACTTATTGATCGAATTAATAAAATTAAAAACCAAACTAATCATGGATTTAGTTCCATTCAAATTAATTTTTAATATTATTTTATATTTTTAAATATTTTTTATTTTAAAAAGTTATTTTAATAATTATCTTAAAATTTATTTTTTATTAAATTAATTAAATCAAATTAGTCAGATAAATCGAAATGAAAATCAATCAATAAGGGTGGACACTATTTAGCAAAAATCGAAAAAACTAATCGAATCAAACTGGTTCGATCGATTTAGTCGAGGTTAAATTTAATTTCAATTTTGGTTCGATTTCTTTTTTGAAATTTTTGATTAATTTGGTTTGATTTAATTTTTTAGATAAAAAAAATTCTAATTAAACCAAACTAAGCTAAATTTATTTTAAATTAAATCAAAATAGGTAGAACCAATATGATTGAACTTTATTTAAAATTTATTATTTATATTAAAAATATAAAAATGTATTATTTATATTTGAAATATTTTTAAAATATATTATAGTAATTATTATTTATAAAAACTATTTTTTTAAGAAAATTGATTTAAACCGAATCAAACTATAATTAAAATGGACTGTATTGATTTAGACTGTAAATATTTTATATTTATACTATTTATGATTTATATAAGAAAAATACATTAAAAGTAAAAATTTTTATAAATTTCACTATCATCGGTGACCATCATCAATCGACGATAACAGATGATAGGTGTTGATAATCAAGTGATAATAATTATATATATTTATATAATTTATTTTTCATTTAGATGAATTTGTTTAAATCTAAAAAATGACTTTCCGTTTAAAAAATGAAAAGTCGTTTTCTTAAAAAATAAAATGATTTAATTTTTCATTTAATTGAGATAATATTTTTTATTAATCAAATTTTCTAAATATACTAAATATAAAAGATATTTAAAAATATTTTTTATAAAATAAATAGAGCTTAAACGGAGGAGTTTTGCATTAGATTCTACAAGTGGGTCATAAACGGAAAGACTAAAACCCATTAATTTATGAAAAGATATACAGAGTTAGTTCAAGATGATGAGGCAAACAAATGAAATTAAAATGAGGAATTCATCATTTTAAGAAGAAGCTAAACTAGTAAATGAGTGAGTTTGTATCAATAGCTTGGCTACAAACAACAAGTAAAGGTCAAGTCTAATAATTTAATAGAAATTAGACATATATATTTGTATATTAAAAAAAGGGTGGAGAGTCATTGTCTTCCAAATTCTTCGCAACCGCCCATTCCTTAAAATATTGTAGGAAATTATTACAAGTGGACTTAATTACTATGTGCTATTATGTCACTTCACCTAATAGTATATAGTATGATTCATTTCCAAATCCAGTGGCTCAAATTAATTTGAGGTAATAACAGGGAAAAAAAAGTAACCATTATATGATTCTGAATAATTAATTAAAGAATAATGAATAAATAAAATATATCTTTAGATAAATTAGATCCCACCAATAATAATCAGATTAACCTACTACTTATCTTTTTTTTCATAATAAATGAATTGCAAATCATGATCATGGGGGACAACACCAATTCAATATTTACCATGTAGTTTTATAAATTCAATCCAATTAAAATATTTGAATAATACATTTTAATTTTTAATCTAAGAAAAAATTAGACCAGCCATACATGACCTCTTTTATTTAATCCAGGCATAGTTAAAATTGATCAAATTTCATTTACACAATATATAAGTTTGAGGATTTCAAATTATATAACAATTAACTTAATATGAGATACTAAACATTAACGAAAGAATAAAAAATGCATTTATCTTGATTTATGTATTTAAGAAAGTCAGATGAGTCATACAGGGTCATAATTTTTAGGCTTAATGATGTAGAAAATATAAAACTTTATATTTATTTGTAATTATAGGTAAAATTTTAAACTTTATAATTATATCTCAATTTTCAAAAATCAATTGTAATTTTAGCATATTGACTATAATTAATCCAAATTGAAATAAATATATTTTATTTAATGAGCCCAAAAATATTAATTTTTCTTATTTGTTATTTTTTTCAGCTTTTGTCACCTCTCTCTTTCCATTTTTAACAATTATTTTTTGCTTCAAATACCTCCACCTCTATCTCGACCTCGACCTCCATCTCTATCTCAATCTTCAGCTTTATTTCTATTTTTATCTTCACTTTTTTCATGACAAGTTAAAAATCATAAATTTCAGAATTTAATAGAAAAAAGGCTTGTGATTTCCGATATTAGTTTACTTTAAATTTTATCATAATGGAGATGGAGATGAAAATAAAGATGAGGATAGAGATGAAAATGAAAATGGAGGTGGATATGAATAAAATAAAAGTTTGATGGTAAAAATGAGAGAAAAGAAAGAAAAATAGAGGAGAGAGAACAAAAATAAATTAATATTTTTAAATCATATCAACAAATTTTTTATTTTAATTTTGATCTATTTTGATGAGTGAGCTAAAATTGCAATTGATTTTTCAAATTTAGATATAATTATAAAGTTTATAAGCTTTGGCTATAAATATCAATATGTGTAAAGTTTTAAATTTTTTAGATCATTAAACCTTAATTTATTAAACATGCTTATATTAAAATTAAAATAATGTTATTTATAAAAAATTAATATGATAACATTATACGAATTTACCAGCCCAAATCCCACTCAATTTACAACTATAGTTGCATAAAAGCTAAGCTACTAGATCATATTATTAAGGGTCGATCGTACTATTACACTACTTAGTTTCTCACTTTCAATAATTGCACTAAAAATTTTTTTATTTGTTGATCCATTAAATTATAACACTATTCTGTTTAACTATTCAGTAAATTTATATGAAATGTTTCTTTTACTCATAATTTTACATTGAATTTTCAATTTTTATCATTACAAATCAAATTCAATCAAGAGCCAGTTAAACAATTCATTGCATAATAAGTTCTAAAGCAAATCAAAATCAATTATTTAATTCAGAAAAAAAAAATTGACTGCCTTCGACTTTAATTTAATAGTACAATAAAAAAATAAATCAAAATTCTTCAACAACACAAACATTTACAAAATTTTGTTATGTTCTTCCCTTAAATATGTTTCGTCTTATTCCTACTTCACCATTTAATTTGTTGATTTAGGCAAAGTAAAGTTGTGGCTTCGCCATTTAATTTGTTGATTTTGCCAAATCAGAGTTGTAGCTAATATCAGTAGCACTCATCATCTTCACCATAGCATAACACAAGCCACTCATCCTATCCATTGCTCTCTTAAATTTTTCTATCAAAATCTCTAAAATTCAAATATCCATAATAACTCACAAAAATGATACACAAATAGAATCAGCCTTAAAGAAAACCAATTAAACTTGATTAAAATTAAAAAAATTAGCACCACAATCTAATCGACGCTACCACGCTCATTGGTTGACTGTACCATAGTTTCGTGCATGATGCTAATATGGTCATCAACCTTGAAGATCTTTTTTATGGGAGGAGAGATTGGATTATTGATATAAGTGAGCATGGAGTAGATCTTATATATCACATAAGAATTTTAAAAAGAGTAATAGAATGATAAGGAATGAAATGTAAATAAAATTAATTAGTTTTACTTTATTTGAGAGTTTTTTTTTAAGGAACTTAATGAATAAAAATTATTTAAAATATTTTTATTTCATTCTTCACCCCAATTTGGAGTTAACAATAATAATAAACATTTAGAAATAAATGAATGTAAACTTTTAACTTTTATTTACTTTCATTTATATCATAAAAAAAAAAAACTTACAAATGAATTTTAACTTATTAATTTCATTTACATTCAATTCTTTAACTTCTCTAATTTAGTCCCATGCAAACCCTTAAATAAGAGTCTGATTGCTATTAAGTATTGCTTCACAACCTTCATTGTATACACCATCTGAAATAGTAGTTTTATATGTCCTTTATAACTCTTTATATTCCATTACATATCTTTAATATGTTGTTTTTTGAATTGTTTTTGTAATTTTTTTTTAGAATGTTGTTGTAATCCTCCCTTTATAACTCCTGACATTTCGTTACAGATCTTTAATATGTTATTTTTTGAATTATTTTTGTAAACTTTTTTTTGGATGTTATTGAAACCCTCTCCATGTTCCATAGCCTCCACTCTGTTATGAAAATGTAATATGTTCTGTATTGAATTATTTTTTTTAGAAAATGAGATTAAGGGCAATTAAATACTTATGGGGATAGATGCGAAGGCCTTTATGGGGTTGGCTTTAGTTGTTGCTACTACTCCCACCGTTTTTGAATAATTGTTATTTTAAAAGTGTGCATTTGGATTAAAATAACGATTTATTAGAAATAATTTAAATTAATATAAATTAATTTATTTCTAATAAAAACTATACCACTAAGAAAATAGTTAATTAGAAAGAAAAATAAGAATTGATGATGAGTATAAATTTGAAAAAAATCAATTAATATTGTATTGATAATCTAAAACGATAATTATACTGAAACAAAATCTATTTTCTAAAATGTTTGTTTTTTCAGAAATGAAAGTATATTATTTGAGCATTAATTGATTTGTTGCTTCATAGACAAAGTATTTTGGATCAAATTTTCAGAAGGTTAAGAAATTAAGTGATGTAGAGGGAGAAAATTAACCAAACCCACGTAGGTAGACTTCATGATGGTATTTTTATTATTTTATTAAAAATATTTACTATTTTTTATAAATTTTTTGTCTTTGATTAATGAAATTAATTTAATTTAGTACATTGGAATAAAATATATATATATAAATATTTTAATATAATTTTTAAAAGTATAAAGAATAAATAATATAATATAACAAAACTCATGTGTTCAAATTATTTAACCCTAAAATTAAATAACATAACATAACAAAACTCAAGTGCTCAAAGTAATTAACCCTAAAATTAAATAATATAACATAACAAAACTCAAGTGCTCAAAGTATTTAACCCTAAAATTAAATAATATAATAAAGCAAAACTCAAGTGCTCAAAGTATTTAACCCCAACATTAAAACGATAACCCTATACAGATTAGGAAATCCGGACTACTAATATGCCAAACAAATCTAAAACTTGATTGCTCATTAAAATATTCACGCACTTGAAGATAGCTAAGCCTAAATAGAGAAAAAGACAAGAAAAAAAAAAGATTAATTATCAAAGATTAAAAAAAAATCTATTTAATTAAACAAAGGATTAGTTAGGGATAAAATTAGATTATAGAATTAACTAAAAAGTTAACAATCTAAT